>MU682632.1:146288-170797 GCA_026770625.1 Nicotiana glauca
GAAATTTCAGAGAACCTCGCTGGCCGCGTTTCTGCCGCGATCGCGGTAGAACCGCGGCAGTGAAATTCAGAAAGGCTCTCTGGCCGCGGTTCTGCCGCGATCGCGGTAGAACAACGGCAGGCCGCGTATTTTCTGAAAAGGCACATTTTCAAGGCACCTCTTCTGATATTTGCCTATAAATTGTGAGGCAAGGCTGCATCTTTTATACATGAAAATACACTCCAGAACTCCTTTCTTTCTTAATATATTGCATCCTACTTCGCAATATCTCTCTCTCAAATTCGTAAGTGTGATTTTGCTCCGTTTTTGAGTTCGTTGGAATCCTGCAGTTTGTATTGCCACTGTTGCAGGAAGGTTTATTCCGTTTTATCCTGGGAGGATTTAATCCATTACCTTGGCAACGTGTGAGGGGTTTAAAATTCTTTAAGGACACACAAGCAAATTGTGGACTCGGAAATTTCTCATTCTTCTACCTTTCTTTATTTTCTAACAGCTTATTTTTAACACAGTGACGCTAACAATAATTTGGAGTAATAATGCCTTCAAAGCATCTAGAGTTTCTTTCTGTTCAGACACACCAGAAAATGCATGCTGGAATCATCTTCCAAACTTTCCTGATGGATCTCCCAACCTTCCAGGATTATACTGAGTTTGTTGTGGTTTGATTATAGATTATCACATCAAAACAAAATGAGAAATTTAAATTAAATATTTTTTAAGTATAAAGAAAATAATACAGTATTCTTTTTGGACCAATCATATAAATTCTGTTGGAAGAAATACGCATTAGCCGTCTAAATCACTCAAACAGTCATACCTACGGTGATAATTTTTTCCATATGGGATATTTGTGCATTTAGAAATCAGTATATGTACACTTTTATTTCAAGATTTATCCTTATGTTTTTGACATAATAAGATGTACAGGTATCATTATTAGTTCTTGTGAATTTACATTATATTTAGTGGGCGTTTGGACTCAAGAATTGTAAAATTCTGCAAAAAGTGGGAAAAAGTTTCAAGTAAAAATGGTATTTGAAAGTTAGAGTTGTGTTTGGATATAAATATAATTTTGGATTGTTATTGAATTTTTGTCAGTAAATCTAGGTGAAAACTATGAAAAATCAGTTTTTTGTAATTTTTGAAAAATTCTAAAAATTCATATTCAAGCAAAAGATTGAAAATTTTATGATTTTCAAATAAAGAAAAGAAAATTCAAAAAATTTCATGCCAAAACCGGCTCTTACTTAAAACTTTTTGCAAGGTGGTAAACTTTCTACTTCTGGAAAGTATACTTGAAAAGTGAAAATTCATTCAAAACTAATCATTACCAATCTACACTACCATTAATATAGCCTACAATTACGGGTGATATGCACAAATAGCTATTAACAACTCATGTCTTTATTTTAAAGCCAGTGTTTTAAATATTTTAGTCTTTAGCCACTGGTTTAATAAACTTTAACTGCCCAGACGAAAATACCCTTCTGCTCATGTCCTTAATTTCAGGACTACATGTCCTTAACTTTTGAACTTGAAACTCTAAGTTCAGGACTTCAAGACTGTATGTCCTTAACTTTTTAACCTGTAACTCTAAGTTCAGGACTACATGTCCTTAACTTTTGAACTTGGAACTCTAAGTTTAGGACTTCAAGGTTACATGTCCTTAACTTTTGAACTTGGAACTTAAACTTCAAGACCAAGCGTCCTTAACTTTTGAACGTGTAACTGTAAGTTAAGGACTGTCTGTCCTTAACTTTTGAACTTGTAACTGTAAGTTAAGGACTGTTTGTCCTTAACTTTTGAATGTGTAACTGTAAGTTAAGGATTGTCTGTCCATAACTTTTGAAATTGGAAATCAAAGTTAAGGACCTATTGTCCTTAAGTTTTGAACTTGTAACTGATATCTGTCTTTAACTTTTGAACTTGGAAATCAAAGTCAAGGACAATAAACTTTTGAACTTGTAACTGTAAATTAAGGACTGTTTATCCTTAACTTTTGAGCTTCTTAGCCTAAGTTCAGGACTTATCGTCCTTAACTTTTGGGCTTCTTAGCCTAAGTTCAGGACCTATTGTCCTTAACTTTTAATTTATTTTAACACAAAATAAATTAAATGCAAACACACAAATGGCTCCTCAAAAAATATGGTAAAACTGAAGAAGAAAAAAAAAAGAATACGTGCAATTATAAGTTGGCAAAAAAGAAACAACTGGTTTCGCTACTCGTAAGTAATAAATTCATGTAACATGTTTCTCCTCGTCCTTTTGCAATGATGTTATTATTGGAATCCATGATTATTATAATTGGTTATAACTCACTTGGACACATAAGCAAGCTTATCATATGTCATCGCTCCTCTTTACAGAGGACGAGCAGATAATCAAACAAACATCAAGAATTTGATGAATAAAAAATAAAAAAATCTCAACTTTATGGCAATAAATGGAGTAGTCCACAATATTATAAACCATGTTTGAAAACTATTACATTAATAACGAAGTACAAGTGTATTCATCCCGAAGGTCGATTTGCCAACGGAACAACCTCAGCCAAAGGAGTTGGCAATGGGGAATTTCTACAAACTGGACAACTCGACGATGAGGAAGACAAACATTAATTTTGGATTATGGAGAAGGCACACAGAGAGAGAAGCAAGGGTTTAGGAAGAAAAGCAAGGGAAGAAAGGGTAAAAATGTCTTTTCATATTAATTTTAATAAGATAGTGGTTATTTTTGCTCAACATTAGAATTGCTGGATAAAAAATAAATATCACCTTAAATAGTGGTTACCCCATGCCATTTCTACTACAATTACACATCACTTTAATCCAAGCCTAGTAGTAATTAACTCTTAACCCCATTTGTCAGCCTATATTACCTCTCAAAGCGTTGAAGAGCCATCAAATAAAGCATTAATAGTGCAACTCAATCATATTAGTCATAAAAATAAATAGCTTAATTTTACATAATGGAATATTAGTGCGCCTAGAAATCAGTATAACTACAACACTTCTATTACAAGAATTGGTTCGAAAAAATGAGGTTTATTTGGAGGGACTTTTTTCATGGCTGCCAATGCCAATTAAGGAGATATTAGCCTGTTTGGCCAAACTTTTTTTTGGACAAAAGTTTTTTTTTGGGCCAAAAACTGAGGTGTTTGGCAAGCTTTTGGAAGGAAAGAAAATGTTTTTAAGGAAAAACAGAAGCAGTTTTTGAGAAGCAGAAAAAGTAGATTCTCTCTAAAAACACTTTTCTGAGAAACACTTTTGAGAAAAATACACTTAGAAGCAGTTTTCAAAAGCCTGGCCAAACACTAATTACTACTCAAAAATGTTTTTCAAATTAACTAGTCAAACACAAACTGACTTTTTTTAAAAGTACTTTTGAAAAAAACACTTATCAAAATAAGATGATTTTAGAAACTTGGCCAAACATGCTATTTAATTACTGTAGAATAAAAGGTGTTCTTTTTGTTTTTGCTAAGATAGAAACAACAGAATTCAGTGGACACTATAGAGTTGCAAGGAAACTTAATTAGCTACTCCCTAATTAATGGCATTAATTAATATGCAGGTAGTTTTTCAACGAATTAATGGTGCAATGCAATTATAGCTTGTTTGGCCAAGTTCTTTTGGGGGCTAAAAGTGCTTCCTAAAGCACTTTTGGCCAAAAATTTGGGTGTTTGGCGAAGCTTTTGGAAGTAAAAAAAGTGTTTTTTAGGATAAGCAGAAGCAGTTTTGTTTCTCTCCGAAAGCACTTCTTTGAGAAGCACTTTTGAGAAAAATACACTTAGAAGCAGTTTTCAAAAGCTTGGCCAAACACTAATTACTGTTCAAAAATGCTTTTCTAATTAATTAGCTAAACACAAACTACTTCTCATTAAAAGCACTTTTTAAAAAAATACTTTTGAGAAAAACACTTCTACAAATAAGCTGATTTTAGAAGCTTAGCCAAACGGGCTATCAATCAGGCTATTTGATTTGACCACAATAAGCCTAAAGGTCGTTTCAGAAAAGTAGGAAAATGTAAAATACTTCAAAATGTAAGTAATTGAATATACACACTTTTGTTACTAGCCATTAGCCAGTATTAACGTAGGTTTTTCACAAAGGTATCATAAGTTGTTGTATTTAGGACCTGTTTGTCCGTGAAATTTTTTTTTCTTTCTGGATTTTTTTTTTAAAACGTATTTGTGTATGAAAATTTATAAGTTTTTGGAGATTTTTTTGAAAATGAGTTCTTCGAAAACCATATCACTTTTTCAAGCATTCCGAAATTTTTTTTCCACTCACAAACCTACATCAATTTTTTTTTATAGTGAAATGCACATTCAAACATAGTTCCAAATTTCAAATATCATTTTTCCACATAATTTCAAAAATTATTTTACTTCAAAAATTACATATTTTATGTTCGAACGCCTACTTAATTGCAAGAGCCAATTCGAAAAATGTTTCGAAACAAGTTAGCCAAGCCAACAATATCTCAACAACAACAACAACAACAACCTAGTATAATCCCACTTAGAGGGATCTGGGGAGGGCAGTATGTACGCAGACCTTACCCCTACCCTAAGGTAGAGAGGCTGTTTCCAAATAGACCCCCGGCATCCTTCCCTCCAAGAACTTCTCACCTTGCTCTTGGGGAGACTCGAACTCATAACCTCTTAGTTGGAAATGGGGATATAATAGAACTGCAGAAACCAAAGAAGGATTGCTTCTTATAGCTAGACTCGAGATATGGAATTTGTTTAACGTGAAAATGGTAATAACATTAAATTTGTTGATGGGACTCTAAAAATACGTGATCTATTTTTATGCTAGTTGTTAAGCAGTTAATGCTATGTGTATGAAGTTTAAAGGCGAAATACGAGCTAAAATGGAGTTGTAATCAAACCGATGGGTTAGCTATTCAGGGCCTCGGGCTGACCGATACAAGATCTCGAGGCTGATTCCTGGGCTCGAGCTCGATCTTTTAGGGATAATCAGGGCCGCTAACAGTTACGAAATAATTGGCGAAGGCTCTTTATGGCCAATGATGAGCAATAAATGAAGAACAAGCTAAGTATGAAAGTAATAAATAAGAGAAACAACATCAACATTAATATCCCTTTTTGAAGTATGTTAGAGTTTAACAAATTTAAAGAAAAAAAATTTTGAGAACATATATTTGAAAGTAAAATTTATCAAAATGTACTAGTTTTGTTAAAATTAAAAATTAAGTATTAATTTATAATCCTCTTTCCTTAAACGATGACATCAACATTAATATCCCTTTTTCCAAGTGATTAAAAAAAGAAGAGAAAAGGCTTTAAAATGATGCATGGTGTCGACTTTACTATGGTTGTACCATGACATTACAATAGTTTTGACCCAGCTTATGAAAAATCCGTCTGGCACTACTCACAAGACCATTCTTGAAACCTGGCTGAAAAGATTTGAACAAATGAGGTTTCTTTGGAGGGACTCTCATGGCAACCAGTCACAGTGAACAAAGTATATATCTCTTGTTTAACTTTGTTTTTTGAGGTTGATATACTGACAAAGATACTTTTATTTTTATCAATGTTTTACAAAACTTTAAGGATATTTTGGTTCCAACTCTTTATTTGCATTAAAAAAATCACTATATATATATATATATATATAAAATTTACTCGCCAGGAAGGCATATTTTTTAGAATCCAAAATCCCATAAACTCAAAATTTTAGCTCCGCCTTCGGCTCTTTATAATAAGCTAGCCCAAATGGGCACTTACAATCAGGCTAGCCCAGATGGTTAATTCAGAATATTAGTGTTTTTATTTTGTTCTGAGATAAATTCTTCACCTCAATATCATACATACAGGCATACATATAGTAGACAAATACAAAATGAAAATAACTAAAAGGGTTAATTTTACTCACCAGAGCCTGCTTGAAACTTGGCTGAATTGGCTTGAAAAAGTGAGGTTTCACTGGACGCACTTTCTCTTTCATAGCCAGCAGTAAAAATTGCTGTTACTATAGTCTATAGACAAACTATTTCTTTTCTCCTTTGTGATTGATATAACCGAAAGATTGAAGCTTCAATTCAGTTCAGGGGATGCAAATATAGATTAAATGGAATTACAGCTTTTCGGTGGACTGTGCAAAACAGACGAAGTTTTCCAGCATCCCAAAGTAAAATTGAAGAGAAATGACTATTTTATTATTTTGTGATTAACACAACAAATACTCTATGTGAGGCTTTTTAAACACTTGACAAGTGGGAAGCTA
This sequence comes from Nicotiana glauca, assembly GCA_026770625.1. Classification (NCBI taxonomy): domain Eukaryota; kingdom Viridiplantae; phylum Streptophyta; class Magnoliopsida; order Solanales; family Solanaceae; genus Nicotiana; species Nicotiana glauca. Next base: position 152,546 of record MU682632.1, read on the forward strand.
GGTCCCACTTCGAACCGGAGAAGGATAAAAGTAGCTTTGTATTTTTCGCTTCAATTGTGGAAGATACATTTGACAGATTTTGCAAGCACCCGCTTGAGCTCGGCTGCCTCATTATTTTCACAAATTTTTAAGGTTAACGTCTTATTTATTTTAAATAAATATTATTTTAAAAAATTATATTATATATATATCTTTTAAGGTTTATAGTAAAATATTTAATTTTGGTTACCTTCTAATTCTAAATCACTAAATACGCTAATCAGTTACACTATTTTCTTTATCTCTCTACTTTGATACATCACATTCTCTTCCCACATCCCATTAAAATTTCCGATCTCCTCATCCTTCCACCAGATTTGTGCAAAGCCCACTTCAAAAATTACTGTATGTGTTTTGATTAAAAAAAATACCCTCGGCTTCAGCAATGGAAATAGTGCATAATCGGAATCGATGGCGGAGAAAGTCGGTGGCTGCTTCTTCCTCTTCTCTGTCTAGTTCGCTTTCCATTTCTCCTCCGTCAATATCCTCCATTGTAGTAGGAGAATAGTTAGAGTATAGTTGCACTCGCAAATTAGGTGCCGATTGCGAAGGATGCACGGGAAATAGGAGGGCGGGTCAAAGGAGTTGCTCAAGTATATTTGTCTCTGCCAACTTCGGTTTGTTAGTGGAGAAAAAGGGATCTCCAGAGATGGTGAACCTGGAGATATGGATGTTGTAGGATGATTTTCTATTAATATTTTCAATGTATTTTCATGTATTTCATTGTATTCATTGCCTTTTTTCATTGTAATTCAATGTATCTCGTTGTATTCCATGTATTTCATTGTATTCACTATCTTTTTTTCTCATTGTATTTCAATGTATCCCTTCGTATTCTATGTATTTCATTGTATTCACTATCTCGCTATATGCCATGAATGTATTCATAAGTTTTTTTAATTAATATAATTTATGTATTCAGATGTATTATATAATCTCTCTGAAGATTGCTATATTTTTGAGGTATTTTTCGGTTGAGAATCTTTTTTATAACTGAAAATACAAAATTTTTGTGTTATAATTGAGTTTGTTGACTTATATTAGGAGTTTATTATGTTAATTAATTCACTTTATGTTTAAAGAACAATGTAATCCCTTATTTCACACCGTGAATACAGTCAAATACAATAATCTGTCCATCGGTAATCCCATGTTTCACTCCATGAATACAGTCAAATACATTCGAATACAACAACTGATTAGCTGGACTTCCCTGATTCACTCCTATTTTTGCTATTGTATTCATGAATACAATAGCTTAAATACATAGCTTAAATACATCAAATACATCTTATAACCACATAAAAGGTATCAATAATCCATAATATAGCAAATGGTATCTATAGATGGCTAATTACTACTAAAAGATGGTGCTTTATGAAAATTTTCCTTATTTTGATGAGCCTTAAAAGGAGTTTTGTATCTATGCTCGTTTTTGGCGTCACAATTGAATCTATATCTATTTTGCAAAAAAAACATTACAAGGGGAATCATTTTACAAGCAACTTCAGACTTATCGAGTCTTGTAATGACCCGACCGGTCGTTTTGAGCTCTAGCGCGTCGCTTAGATGTTTTGGGCCATGAACAGCTTCACTTCAGGTATTATGACTTTGTACGCATGGTCGTAATTGAATTCGGGGAATTCAGAGTTGATTTGGAAAGGGAATTCTAATTTCGGAATCTTTAAGTTGAAAGAATTGACTAAGATTGGATTTCATAGTAAACAACCTCGGAATCGGGATCTGAAGGTTACAGTAGGTTCATATGATGCTTTCGGACTTGGGCGTATGCCTAGATCGAGTTTCGGATGACCCGGGAGCGTTTTGACGCATATTGTGGAAGTTAGCATTTTGGAAGAAATTTCATAAGTTTGGGTTTAAGTGCATTTCAATGTTATCAATGTCCGTTTAGGATTTCAAGTCTGGGAGTAGCTCCGTATGGTGATTATAGAGTTGGGAGCACGATCGGAAGTGAATTCGGAGGTCCGCAGGTCATTTTGAAGTCATTTGGCTAAAGATAGAAATTTGAAAGTTTTTGAGAAGTTTGACCGAGAGTTTGACTATTTTATATCGGGGTCAGATTCTAATTCCGAAATTTAGATCAGGTCCGTAATGTCGAATATAACTTGTGTGCAAAATTTGAGGTCAATCGGACGTGATTTGACGGGTTTCGGCGTCGAATGTAGAAGTTTTAAATTTCAAAGTTCATAAAGTTTGGATTGGAGTACGATTCATGATTTTGATGTTGTTTGATGTGATTTGAGACCTCGAGCGAGTTCGTATCATATTTTGGGATATTTTGGTATAATTGGTTAAGGTTCTGAGGGCCTCGGGTGGATTTCGGAAGTTTACGGAATGAATTTCAGACCAAAGAGTTGCTGAAATTTTCTGCAGAAAGTTGTTTTAACAGCAACTAGTGCAATCGCGAAGCTGAATTTGGAAGCTTATATCTCGAAATATATAAGGAATATGAAAATTTGCAAAACATAAAAGTTGTTGCCCTTGCGTTCGAGTTTCCGAAAAGTAAAACCATTCATAATTTGGATATTTTATCAGAAAGTTATGATCAATTGAAGATAGCTGATGGAGCAGTTTCAACAGAATTTTTTGATGCATGGAGTCGAGTTTAGAAGCTCATATCTCGAAATATTTAAAGTGTTATAAGGTGTGCAACATATCAAATGAAAGATCTTCGAGTCTAGTTTTTAAATCTTGAAAACGTTTGTCATTTGGATATTTTCACAAAGAGTTATGGGCATTTAAACAGAAGGTGTACAGTAGGAGAAAATTGTAATAGGATGTACAACCTGCACAGCGCAAGGTACAACTCAATGAAGCCTGGGCATATTGTTTTAAACACGAGTTTTGGCCCATTTCTTTTATTTATTTCATTTGGCTTGGACGATTTTGGAGAGATCAAGGAGGGATTTCCACCAAGCAATACTAGGTAAGTGATTTCTACCTATTTTTAAGTTAAATATGTGATCTTACATGGATTTAGACATAAAAAATTAGTATAATTTTGGAATTTTTTGGGAAGACCTAGAATTTGGAATTTTGGACTTTTACCTTGAATTTGAGCATGATATTAGAGCAAATTGTATATTTGAGTGAGTAAATCTATGGGTAGAATTTATCTTCGAGAAATTTCGGAATCCGGGCGTGTGGACCCGAGGGCATTCGGGTCAGCTTTTTGAGCGGAGTTGGGAACTTATATAATTTGAATTGTTACAAGTATTAGAGTGAATTTTTATTAGTTTACCCGTTGTTTGAATAGTTTTGGAGCGTTGTGCATCAATTGGAGTTGTTGGAAGGGCTTGGAAGCCGGTTATGGAAATTTTGGAGCGAGGTGAGTCTCCTTTCTAACCTTGTAAGAGGGAACTGTCCCCATAGGTGAAATAATTAGCTATGTGCTCCTATTTATGGGGGCTACGTACGCATGAGGTGACGAGAGTCCGTGCGTAGCTACTAATATGTGTAAGTCCAGGTAGTCTAGGACCCAAAAGCATGCTATACTTGGGATATCTATAATCTTATTGACAGTTGAATTTCTTAAATCCTATCGAATTGGTAAATGAATTTTTAAGTGGATTAAACTTCATTTTATTAAATCGTTAAAAGGGAATTGGCTTTTATTTGGATAAATGTTCCCCAATAAATTTTTAATTTGCTGCTTGAGTAAGTATTTCTATGTGTACCTGCATCGCATGTATGATTCACGAGTAGGGTGATTATTTATTTAAATTTGACTGCATCGCATGTATGATTCGCGAGTGGGGTAATAAATGCATCTATGGTTCGCGTCGTTCGACCCTCGGCAGTGCACATTTTATATTTATGTTGGATCGAGCCGTACGACCCCGGCATGAGTTGCGCATGCTTGTATTGCCTGCCTTGAGGTTTATTGATATTGATATTTGCTCTTCCCAACTTGAGATAATTGTTAATTAATGGATTATGAATCCGGAGACTTTTAATAAAAAGGAACTTTTACTTGTTTCGTGACTCATTTGAATCGTTCTTAATAAATCCATGATTCATCGCATGAATAATATTATTATTGGACCATTAGTAAGTGTCAAAGTTGACATCTCGTCTCTACTTCTTCGATATTAGGTATGATACTTACTGAGTACACATTATTTTCGTACTCATGCTACACTTGTTGTGCATTTTGTTACACAGGTACAGGTATTTCTAGTGGTCTACTGGGCGTAGCAACATGGATGATATGTGGACTAAGTGAGCTATATTTCTCGAGGCAACCCGCAGCTAGTATAGTCTCTCTCAGCATTGTATTTACTTTTTGTCCAATTTGTGTTCCGGACAGTTATTATACTTTATTCGATTTCTTAGAAATTGCTCATGCACTTGTGACACCAGGTTCTGGGATGATTATGGAGTATTTTGTATTAACTGCTTAATATTCAATTTGATTTGAAACGATTATCTTATACTGGTAAATTTGAAGAAAAATCATAGTTTTCAAGAGTATTAAAACGAGAATTTAATTAAGTATTTTGGTTGACTTGTCTGACAACGGTGTCCGACGCCATCACGCCCTTAGTGGAAATTGGATCGTGACAACATGGTATCAGAGCACTAGTTTCCCTTAGGTCTCACCAGTCATGAGCAAGTTTAGTAGAGTCTCGCGGATCGGTACAGAGACGTCTGTACTTATCTTCGGGAGGCTACAAGTCTGTTAGGAGCACTCCCTTCTTGATTTCCTCATCGTGCGACTTGATTCCTTGAGGCTTATGCCCTTGTTTCCTTCCTACTCAATCTTACACGACACGAACCGCTTGTTATAAATCGAGAATTGAAGAATTATAATGGTACTACATATGTGGTGGGGGATGTTTCTCCCGGTATAGTTGGGTGAGCTATTGTCGTCGCCTTGCAGAAGGATTTTTCTATCATTTCGTCTCGATAGTTGTGCTTCTAAGAGCTTGGAGGCTATACACAGGTTGCTATGATGCTTGCGATATGTTATCGCACAGTATTGACTTGATGGTAGGAGACTTGCCTATGTGTTGGTGCGGTGAATGAGTGGAAAGGAAATCTACTCAATGTACGATTTAGAGATGTGATATTTTACTTCCGCTGGAGGAAAAACAATTGGCCTATGAATGTCCAGGTTTAGGCTGATAGAGTAACGAGACTTGGTAATTTCGAGCATGGTAGAATTTTTATCTTCGATGTAGTGTCGTTGTCCTTGATTGTATGTGTTAAGTTCGCCGGTGTTTTGGTCTTCTGCAATTCGCCATTTGGGGTAGGATATTGTGAAATAATATTGGAGAAACGACTGTTGGATATCGCGGGGTGCGGTGGTTCAGGATTGAATCGGTGTTTCTAATGTCGACGGCATGAGAAAGATGATCTCCGGAAAGGTTTAAAGTTAGTAGCAATTTGTGGGTTTAAGTGCTACGAAGATAAATTTTATTAAGGCGACAACTGAGTAGCAAAGGACGAGGAATGACATGTGGGGAGTGTCAGGCGGTGGTTAAAATTTCTAGAATGCCAGGATAAGAAGCAAAGATCGAGTGGTCGATTAGAGGGGTGAGTTCCGCCAAAGTGGTAGAGTGGCTGAGTTGTATATGGACTTTGTGTTAGAATGACTATGCACCTTAAGGAGAGTTTGAAATGAATTAAGAATTTTAGTGATTGATGATTGGGGTCTACGGATCTAATTTGAAGCGTGGTCTATTAGGCGGCAGGAGATTTGATATAACGGATAGGAACTACTTGAAATGAAGAAGGATACAACATAGCTTTAAATTGTAAGGATGTTGCCGCACATTTAATTGATGTCCACGAGGGGTGAATGGACTTGTGCAGCTAGAGAGTGAGCTCGGACTCAGGATGAGTTATTGATGCCGTAGTGATTGTACCCCGTGCAGCAGCATTAGAAGATGTCGACACATAAATTCCACAGGCGGGTTATTCCCAGTGAGCAGCTCGGCGGTCGCATGGTTGGCGAAACCTCTGCGAAGAATTCTATTGGTTATACATCAAAGAGACTGGTCGTGCGAATGTGGTTTATGATTCAGAGTATAAAAAGGTGTTTTACAAAAAGATTTCGAGAATAATGGCGGTTCATTACGCAAGGTTATGTCAATAAGAGATAAAGAATCCTGATGAATTTTAGAGTTGTGTAATAGTGGCTTCAAGATAAGTGGTAATTTGGCCAAAGGAATTGTTAAAGGTATGCTATGGTTGGCCTTATTTGCTCATGTTCGGACTTAGGGAAGGATTCAAGATTTATGCCTTGTATAGATGCGAGTTTTAAGGGAAGTGATTCTGCCGGGTGCTTCGTCGAGAGGGTATTTATATGCTAGAAGATTCATGGAGTTGATTATATTCGGGGCCAAGTCAGAGTGGGTGGCTCTCAACAACAGTCCTAGTGGATTCAAAGGGGCAAAGCGTGGTGCCTAATGATTGCGAGCCTATAGGTACGGTTACGAATCAAGCTCCGTAGCAGCTTATGATAAGAGGCACACACATATTATTCTATTATGTTTTGAATTGTAGTGTAGCATTTGGGAGGTATGAAGTTTATGGGATTTGAGACAGCATGGTGTCATGATTCAAGGTCACTCGGGATGAGTGCAGATGGAGTGTGTTATGTGTTGAATGGAGTTATTATTATTTCTAAGGCAATCAAGAATTAACATGGAAGAAGATAGATTGGCTAGCCATAGTTGAATTGGCATATTGGTGGTAGTGATCAATTCCTTCAACATGATCAAGTTATGCAAGTGATTTGTGACGACACGTGTGAGGCTTGTCGACCACTGTAATTGATGTTATTCAGAAGTATTCCACGATTATGGTCTGTCATGTGTAGGCAGATCCCGAAAGGGCTATGGTGGCTTAGACCAATACTTAGAGATTTTCATATTCTACGGTTATGAGAATTTACCTATATGTTTCTATGGTTCTCTTGAAGTGAGTTAAGTGAAAAGTTTTATATGATGAAGTGTTAATCTATTAGTGGTTACGGAGTTATGATGAAAATAATATTCTATTATATATTGGCATATTGGGTGTAGTGAGTGGTATAGAATTTGAAGTGAGGATCAAGGTTGCAGTTCGGTGTTGACAAGGATGTCACGAGCTCGGATGAGCAGTAAAGTAGTTTCGATGTTTAAAGTAAGTGGGTATCATCTTCAGCGTCACCTGAGATCGATGTTTTGTGAAAAAAGCCTTGCATCCTGGTTATGGATTCTTGAACGCTTTCTCAGTGTTAGTGTGGCTGGTGGTATGGATATGCATACTTGTTGTTTGTTACGGAAGGTCTTGGGAGTGTGCCCCACGGGAATATTGTATAAGTGTGGCATGTAATCACTTGATTTATTGAAGATTTAAACCAAGTATGAAGATGGTGGTGATATCATTAATTTGAGAATTTATGCTTGGAAGGCACTTGACTTATTGGGTTGTGGACCGTGGAGGATTGTCCCGGTTATAATGGTAGTTCTCGTGTGTTATGAGAAAAAGGGAGTTATTATGGACCTTCGAAATGTTATTAGCCTAGTTAGTATGATCAGAATCAGCTTGAGGCTTGTGGAGGGATCTAAATGTGAATATGGGCTCTATATCAGGCCATATGTGTTTATTTCAGCAATGCGCTCCTTTGGACAAGTAGTCGGGGTAATATTTCATCGTTAGCTATTTCATGTAATGATATATTACACCGTTTGATTTGTGAGATGCCTTTGTGAATTTCCTATGTATTGAGGTTCTGTGTAGAGATGATATTACGTGAGCAGGATGGCTCTCGAGATTCAGATTGTATATCGCACCTCAGTTGTGCTTTAGTTTTGTAGCCTATGGCACTATATGTCTCCCCAGGGATGGTATTACGCACTTAGCGTGCTTGTGACCGATATTCGGTATTTTGTTGTAATGAGCAATTTAGCTCGATATATATCTCCTTATATGAATTCTATGTGTGGATCGAGTGGCACGCCTCCATGGGTATGTTATTTGGATCGGGTTGCACGCCGCAACAATGTGATGTTGAGTACAATTTTCTATATGCTATTTTTGTCTGCCTTGCTTCCTATTTTCTAAGGAAAGTCCATATTAGTGTGTGAGTTGAGTCGTTCCTTCTTGAGTTCGTTTTCCTTTTGTAACGTTCGAGTTCATAGCCTATTGGCACATTGTGGCATCATGTGAGACTTTTGAACATGTCCGTGGTGGCTTATTGCCTGAGCGGTTGGTACTGGGTGAGATGAGATCGTTGGATTTAGGATTAGTTCAATCTGATTATACGATGTATATTAAGGAGCTAAGACCATTATTTGGGTCACAATGAGGTGGTGGTTCTTGTCATGAGTATAGACCCAATGATTTGTTGATTCGGCTGTTGGGTATGAATTTCTATACACCTCTTCCATCTTGGCGGTATTTTAAGAGTTAGAGTAAGACCTTTGTAGGTCATGAGGTGCAATGGGAGCAGCGTATTCGTGGAATTTTGACTAGTTTGATCAGAGAATGCTATTGTGGTCATGTGAGTAAAGTGGTGCAAAGAGTGAATTCAGCTAAGGTATGCAGTCATGCTTGGGTGCTGCAGGTATTTATTGATACTGTGAGCGTATGTTGGAACAGGCATGGCAGAGAATTCCGAAGGTAGGAATTGGGTTCTAAGTCTTATTTGCTTAAGTGAAAAAGGATATCCTCAAATTGATCGAGCTAGGATGCCCAGCGGAGTTGTGGTAGCATGGGTAGGTGCTCGATGTGTTAACAGTGATTTTGGACAACCTCAGCATATTTCTTAGCACGTTCGAGGACGAATATATGTTTAAGTGGGAGAGAATGTAACGGCCCGACCGGTCGTTTTGAGCTCTAGCGTGTCGCTCAGCAGTTTGGAGCCATGGGCAGCTTCACCCTAGGTATTTTGACATGTACGCATAGTTGGAATTGAATTCTAGGGAATTCGAAGTTGATTTGGAAAGGGAATTCTAGTTTCGGAAGCTTTAAGTTAAAAGAACTGACTAAGATTGGATTTCAGAGTAAACGACCTAGGAATCGGGATCTCAAGGTTCCAGTAGGTTCGTAGTACTCCCGGATTGGGTTTTGGATGACCCGTGAGCATTTTGTCTCTTATTGTTGAAGTTAGCATTTTGAAAGAAATTTCATAAGTTTGGGCTGAAGTGCATTTCAATGTTATCGATGTCCGTTTGGGATTCCGAGTCTGGGAGTAGCTCCATATGGTAATTCTGGAGGTGGGAGCGCGATCCGAAGTGAATTCGGAGGTCCGTATGTCATTTTGAAATCAATTGGCTAAATATAGAAATTTCAAGCTTTTTGAGAAGTTTAACCGAGAGTTTGACTTTTTGATATCAGGGTCGGATTCCAATTCCAAAAGTTGGAGCAAGTTTGTAATGTTGAATATGACTTGTGTGCAAAATTTGAGGTCAATCGGACGTGATTTGACGGGTTTCAGCATCGAATGTAGAAGTTTGAAATTTCAAAGTTCATAAAGTTTGAATTGGAGTGTGATTCATGATTTCGATGTTGTTTGATGTGATTTGAGGCATCGAACGAGCTCGTATCATGTTTTGGGACATGTTGGTATAATTGGTTAAGATCCCGAGGGCCTCGGATGGATTTCGGAAGTTTACGGAATGAATTTTGGACCAAAGAGTTGCTGAAATTTTCTGCAGAAAGCTATTTTGACTGCAACTAGTGCAATCGCAGAGCTGAATTTGGAAGCTTATATCTCGAAATCTATAAGGAATCTAAAAATTGGCAAAACATAAAAGTTGTTTCTCTTACGTTCTAATTTTCAGAAAGTTGAACCATTCATGATTTGAACATTTTACCATAAAGTTATGATCGATTGAAGATGACTGATGGAGCAGTTTCGACATAATTTTCTGATGCATGGAGCTGACTTTAGAAGCTCAAATCTCGGAATACATAAAGAGTTATATGGTGTGCTATCTATCAAATAAAATATTTTTGAGTCTAGTTTCTAAATCTTCAAACCGTTTGTCATTTGGATATTTTCAAAAAGAGTTATGGGCATTTTAACAGAAGGTGTTACATCAGGAGAAAATTGTAATAGGATGTACAACCTGCACAGTGCAAGGTACAACTCGATGAAGCCTGGGTAGATTGTTTTAAACATGAGTTTTTGCCCATTTCTTTCGTTTGGCTTGTACGATTTTGGAGAGCTCAAGGAGGGATTTACACCAAGCAATACTAGGTAAGTGATTTCTTCATATTTTTGAGTTAATTATGTGATCTTATACATGGATTTAGACATGGAATATTAGTATAAATTTGGGACTTCTGGGGAAGACCTATAATTTGGAATTTTGAACTTTTACCTTAAATTTGAGCATGTTAGAGCAAATTGTATATTTGAGTTAGTAAAGCTATAGGTAGAATGTATCTTCGAGAAATTTCGGAATCCGGCTACGTGGGCCCGAGGGCATTTTGTTCAACTTTTCGAGCAGAGTTGGGAAGTAATATAATTTGAATTGTTACAAGTATTAGGGTGAATTTTTAGTGGTTTGCCCGTTGTTTGAATAGTTTTGGGGCATTATGCATCAATTGGAGTCATTGGAAGGGCTTGGAAGACGGTTATGGAAATTTCATAGCAAGGTAAGTTTCCTTTCTAAACTTATAAGAGGGTACTGTCCCCATAGGTAATATAATTGGTTATGTGCTCCTATTTGTGGGTGCTACGTACGCACAAGGTGACGAGAGTCCGTGCGTAGCTACTAATATGTATAAGTCCGGGTAGTCTAGAACCCAAAAGCATGCTATACTTGGGATATCTGTAATCTTATTGACAGTTGAATTTCTTAAATCCTATTGAATTGGTAAATAAACTTTTAAGAGGATTAAAGTTCATTTTCTGAAATCGCTAAAAGAGAATTGGCTTTTATTTGGATAAATTCTCCCCTATAAATTTTTAATTTGCTGCTTGAGCATGTATTTCTATGTGTACTTGCGTCGCATGTATGATTCACGAGCAAGGTGATTGTTTAGTTAAATTTGACCGCGTCGCATGTATGATTCGCAAATGGGGTAATGGATGCATCTATGGGTCGCACCGTTCGACCCTCAGCAGTGCACATTTTACATTTATGTTGGATCGGGTCGTACGACTTCGGCATGAGTTGCACATGTTTGTATTGCCTGCCCTGAGTTTTATTGATATAGATATCTGCTCTGCCCGACTTGAGATAATTGTTACTTAATGGATTATAAATCCGGAGAGTTTAAATAAAAAGGAACTTGTACCTGTTTCGTGACTCATTTGAATTTACTATCGTTCTTAATAAATCCGTGATTCATCGCATATATAATATTATTATTGGACCATTAGTAAGTATCGAAGTTACCATCTTGTCTCTACTTCTTCGAGATTAGGTGGGATATTTACTAAGTACACGTTGTTTTCGTACTCATGCTACACTTGCTGTGCATTTTGTTGCACACGTACAGGTATTTCTAGTGGCCTACTGGGCATAGCAGCATGGATGATACGGGGACTAGGTGAGCTATATATCTCGAGGCGACGCGCAGCTAGTATAGTATCTCTCAGCATTGCATTTACTTTCTGTCCAATTTGTTTTTCGGACAGTTATTGTACTTTATTTGATTTCGTAGAAATCGCTCATGCACTTGTTACACAGGTTTCTGCGATGATTATGAAGTACTTTGTATTAACTGATTAACATTTAATTTGATTTGAAATGATTATCTTATACTAGTAAATTTGAAGGAAAATCATTGTTTTCAAAAGTATTAAAAGGAGAATTTAATTACGTATTTTAGTTGGCTTGCCTGACAGTGGTGTCTGGCACCATCACATCCCTTAGTGGAAATTGGGTCGTGACAAGTCTGAAGTTTAAAAAAATAAGTCTGAAGTCAAGACATAGCTCTTCAGATACACTTAAGGCCAACTAGGTCTGAAGTGCAGCCAATGGTTTCATGCACTTAAGGCCAATAAGTTTGAAATGAAAAATTGCACTTTAGATGCACTTAAGGCCAAATAGGTCTGAAGTATAACCTATGGTTTCATCCACTTAAAGCCAATAATTCTGAAGTAAAAAATTGCACTTCAAATGCGCTTAAGGCCAAAAGGTCTGAAGTGCAACCAATGCACTTAAGGCCAAATAGGCCTGAAGTGTAAATTGCACGGAAAAAAAATTGTTCTACGAATTTAACAATCCAATATACTATTTAACACCTAAATCTACTCCAAATAAGCTCAAATTTGAAACATTACCTCCAAATATCATCAAGAACAAACATCAATCATCAACTTGTCAAAACAATAATAAATCTAATGAACCCCTTTTGCAATTTAGAAAAAGAAAAAGAAAAAGAAGAAACCCTAAGCAATAGTAAAAAATAAAGTACAACAGCTCACCAATGTAAAACATCATAAACTACCTTAAAATATATTCACACCATATAAAATTCCTGTTACACGAAGAAGAAGAAAGAGGAGAAAAAGGCCTGAAGTTGTTTAAACACTAGGTACAAGTTAAAAACAATTAAAAAATAGGTGTAAGTTAAATAGGGATGATCAAACGGGGCGACCTGTGTAATTTTTACGCCTTAAAATAATAAGTTTAGCCTAGTCCTACTGTAATGACCTGGCCGGCTGCTTCATCTGTTACCGCTTCATTTCTCCCATTCCTGCTTCGTAGTGTCTTGTTTAGCTGTATTATGTTCTATCGGGTTGGTTGGACCGGGTTCGAAGAGGTTTTGGTAAGGTTTGAGACACTTAGTCCCTTTTGAGTAAGCTTAAGTTGGAAAAGTCAACCAGATGTTGACTTATGTGAAAAATGGCTCAGGTGTGAATTCTGATGATTCAGATAGCTTCGGGTGGTGATTTGAGACTTAGAAGCATGATCGGAATGTATTTTGGAGGTCCGGAGTAGATTTAGGCTTGAATTGGCGAAATTGAAATTTTGGCATTTTTCGGTTGATAGGTGAGATTTTGATATATCGGTTGGAATGGAATTCTGAAAGTTTCAATAGGTTCGTTATGCAATAGATTATGTGTGTGCAAAATTTCAGGTTATTCGGACGAGGTTTGATGGACCTTTTGATCAAAAGAGTAATTCGGAAATTTTTGGAACCTTAGGCTTGAATCCAATGTTATTTGGTTGATTCGATATTTTTTGAGGTGTTCTGAAGGTTGGTGTAAGTTTGGATAGTAGTATATTACTTGTTCGTGCTTTTGGTTGAGGTCCCGGGGGCCTCGATGTGATTTTGAGTGGTTAATGGGAGATTATGAGTTGGGTTTGGCAGCTGAAGTTTTCTATTGCTGTCATAACCGCACCTATGGCTAGGGGACCGCAGGTACGGGCTCGCAGAAGTGCCTAGAGGGTCGCAAATGCGGAATTGTCCATAGGGAGCTGGAACCGTAGAAGCGGCTATTCGAGCTCACCTGCAATAGCGCAGGTGCGGGTGTTTGATCACATGTGCGGAATTGGGATTTTAAGTGAAAACCGGAGATGCGGTGCTTTGGCCACAAATGCGGTACTGCAGGTGTGTTATAGGGACCACAAGTGCGAGAAGCTTGGGTTAGAAAGTATATATTTCATCCTTCGTGATTTTCAGCCTTTGTTCACCATTTTTAAATCGATTTTGGAGATTTTTGGGTGATTTTGAAGTGGGAATTCAAGGGAACTTTGTTGCGGTAAGATTTTTGACCACAAAACTCGTTTCCATGGTGTTATTTCACAGATTAAGCTTGTAATTTATGGAAATTAGTCGTTGAACTTGAGGAAAAATTAGGGCTTTAAATTGGAGACCTAGAATTTTGGATTTGAGGTGTTATTTGTGGTTGGATTTTGGTAAATTTGATATGCATGAACTCGTGGGAAGATAAGGATTCCATTGATGTTAATTTTGTCGGATTTTGAGATGTGGGCTCGAGGGTCGAGTTTGGTCAATTTCGGAATTTGTGTTGTAATTTGATTAATTTCGTATGGGTTTCACTCTTTTAGCATATATTGATGGTTATGAACTGATTTTGGATAGACTCGACGGGTGTTGAGGCCGACTCGAGAGGCAAAGGTAGGGGTGTTCATGGTTCGGTTTGGGTCGATTTTTTCCTAAAAAGAAACCAAACCAAGTCGGTTTTTCAAATATTAGAACCAAACCAAACCAATTAAGTCGGTTTTTCTCGATTTCGTTTATGTCGGTTTTTCGATTTTTTCGGTTATTTGTCGGTTTTTTTCTTAAAAATAATACATACGCTACCAAATACATATTCCGACGACCACATTTTCAATGTAACACTATCAAATCAATTGCACTTTGAGAAATCTATTATTTACCAAGATATATTGATGATAATTGAATCAAATAGTGATGAATAATTTAAGGACTCAATTAAAAATTGTTATTTTTAACACGAAATGAATTCTTACACTAAACAAAAGAAATCTACCAATCAAACTAGAATGTAAAGGTAAAGAACTATATTAAAAGTGCAAACTATTAACATTTGCCATAAATTTTTTGAAACTTTGTATAACAATATACATATATATAGGTGTAATAATAAAATTGAAAAAGCTACTCCTATAGTCGGTTTGGTTCGGTTTTTTTCTAAACCAAATTTAATCGTTTTTAAAATTCAAAACCAAAACCAAATCAAACCAAAAAGTATTGGTTTTTTTGGTCGTTTTGGTTTGGTTTTCGGTTTGGTTCGATTTTTCGGGTTTTTATGAACACCCCTAGGCAAAGGCATCGGGGGCTAGAGTTTGGACCGGATTGAGGTACGTAATGATTGTAAATGTTGTCCTGAGGATATAGAACCCCAGATTCCACTTCATTATGCTATTTCGAGGTGACAAACACGCTAGGTGACGAGCATGTGGTTGTGCACCGTTGGGGATTATGACTTGGCCCATCCTATGCGACTATTAAGTCGCGTATTTTACTTGGAAACTATTTGATATTGTTATATCTTGGAAAATATTATTGTGTTTGGGGCTAAACACCGTGTTTTGGCCTTGTGCCAATGTTTGGACCCTTAGGGGCATTTAGTATTGTTTCCCTCACTGTATTGGTTTAAATATTTAGACTCAGGCATGCTATGTTCTTACTGTTTTCATAACTCGGCTTTATTCACTCCGTTCGATTTCATAAATAATTTTGAGCCAAGTACTTGTTTTACTGTCAGCTCGAGGGGACTGAGTAAGATCTGATCGAGTGAGACCGAGGGCCTATGTTGTGATGATATTGTGATATATTGTGAGGTCGAGGGCCTGATGGATCTATGCCATGAGTTGGCTTGTTGTTATAAGGCCAAGAGCCTGATTTGTTATCCCACAAGGTGGCTTGTGATAGCGCTTGTGCTGTAACGAGTCCCTCCAGGAGTCTGTACACTCCTAGTGAGCGCGGGTACCCAGTGTGAGATGTGGTATTGCCCAGGGGGCGGTTGTTGTTCATGTTATTGCCCGAGGGGATGATACAAGTGATTGTGAGATAGCTCGAGGGGCTGGTTCTGTTGGTATTTTGCCCGAGGGGCTGATTTATGTTTCTATCCTTTTCTCCCCATTTTCATCACTCGTTTGAACTACTGAAAGATGTTTAAAGAGGTTTTCATTGAACTAAGGTGTTTTTATGAGTTTCTACTTTTTATTACATTGTTCTGGTTTATACTGCTTTGTTGTAGCATTATGATGTGTTTTACGTGTTTTCTTATCGCTCAGCTGCCTTTACTTTTAGTACTTACTGAGTTGGTGTACTCAAATTAATCCCTGAACCCTGTGTGCAGATTCAGGAGTCTCGGGTCACGCTAGCGAGGGCTGATTTGCTTTCCAGTAGGTTTGTTCGGAGTTGACTAGGTAGCTGCTCGGCATCCGCGACCTAGTGCTTCTCCTTCCTATCTTTATTTCACTTGTTCTAGCGTTGTATTAGACTATGTTGTCTTTTCGGACTCTTAGATGGATTTTAGATGCTCATGACTGGTGACACCCCGATGTCGGGCTGTGTTTGTTTCTGCATTGTTCTATTCTACTCTTTATTTTGGGATTTATAGCTTATTAATGACTTAAAATGAATTATTATAACTGCTTAGTTGGTTTGGGAGTTTGTTTCGGCTGGCCTTGTTTCACGATAGGCGCCATCACGACCGGGTCCGGTTTAGGGTTGTGACGCCTACATAGTTGTGGGCCTTATGGTATTATTTTTAAAAATATAATTTTTATATTTTTCAAATTTGATGTTATAACCTTAAAAACAAAAACAAAAAAGTTAAATGTTAGTTTGTATGGGTCCACCAAATCTTAGAGTACCTGAATCTCTACAAGTTTCTGCTGAGAGCACTTAGTAAAGTAGTAAGTAAATGAGGCAGACGATTTTTACGTGGAAAAATCCCGCACAAGGGGATTAAAAAGAATCACGACCTACACTGTAGGCTTTTAACTTCACTTACTTGTAATCTTACCTATTACAAGACACTTTACAATACTTTCGATAGCAAAGGATTTTCTCAACTAACTTGTGGTACCTTTACCACAAGCCACTTTGTGGTTATCTAGTTACAAAGGCTTTTTCTAACTTGTGGTATTGTCACCACAAGCCACTTTATAACTCTACAATTACAAAGACTTTTCCTTATGACTAAATCTAGTCACAATATAAACTCAACGAGTTTACAAATTTACAAGAGAATTCTTAATCATTATGCTTCTAAGTAAGAAATTTAGGAGATATAGTAAGTACAATAACAAGGTTACAACTCAACTAGGACAACAACAATCAATCTTTTAGGAACTGGTTCGTAGTGGCATTCAACCTTGTTCTTCAAGATTGAGAGAATGATTTTTTCTATTTTGCTAGAGGCTTGAATAAGAAAAAGAAACCTTTCAGTGATGTTTTTGTATAAATCCCCTTTGGTACATCTTGATCCATCACTTGAAATGATGTGAGTACTTTGTTTGGTTAGAGAATGAGTGGGCTGATAGTGTGGTGTAGTACGGCAGAAACAGTGCCGTCAGTCACTTCGGTTCCAGCTATAACCAAATGACTCTATACTGCTATATAGGAACCACAGGAGAATCAGGTCCTTGTTTGGTTCCTAGCTCCTGAATCTCTAGCAGTTCATCTTGTATTGGAGTCCGTTAAAGTTTGCAGCAATCCAAGTAGGTCAGGTTCCCTAACTGGTTCTGAGCAGTAAGTTTGTTAGACTATCAAAACATAAGGTAAGAGTGTTTAAGATCTATCAATTTCCCTTTTTTTGATGATGACAAACTTAACAATTATAAAGTCAGAATTGGGAAGTAAAACAATTTCAAAGAGTTCCCCCTGAGACGATGCCTTACTCTTTCATGTTCATAAGAAGCAGTCCCCCAATATGGTTCCCCCTGAGTCCTATATCAGGCTTTCTTTCTTTTCCCCCTTTTGGTATCATTAAAAAGAATAATCAGCACAAAGAAGTTCAGCTAAGCTAACTCGTGCCACATATGTGCACACAATCATGAGAAAGAATAGAACATAAATAGAAAGTACTGGACAAAATAAGAAAGGATTCATATTAATAATTTTTGAATATGTGTCTTCCTTTAAAAAGGAAGAGGCAGCATTGGAGTTGATCAAAAGAGCAGCAGTAGTAGTAGTACCACCCAACCACACATAAAAAACAATAAAAACATCCACCAACCATCAACATGGAACAAAAAAAACATATCCAGAAAACTGGTAACTGAAGCGAATCTTAGGGGGCACTAGGAGGAAAAGGAATCTGCAAGAAGTATTTGGAGAACAAGGTCTATTCGGGTGTTTCCCGACTTTTGGTCATTGAGCAGTTCAACCTTCAGGTTCTCAACTTGCGCCCTGAGGTAAGCATTTTCTTGGGTCAAACGGATCATCTCATCATTCGACATAGGAACCGCTCGATTTGATGACCCGGCCCGTTGTCACGTGGGTTACCGCCCCGTTTCCCCCTTATTCTGTTGTTTCATGTTCTATATCAGTATTAGAGTCTATCAGGTGAATTTGGACTGATTCTGGTTGAAAATAAGGCATATAGCCTCTTAGAAGGGAGTCTGTTTCAGAAAAGTCAACCTGAAGTTGACTATGTGGTTAGAGGGCTCGGATGTGAATTCTGGTGGTTTGGTTAGCTTTGGGAGGTGATTTGTGACGTAGGGGAGCGATCGGAATTGAATTTGGAGGTCCGGTGTAGAAATAGGCTTGAATTGGCGATGTTGGAATTTTTGG
>MU682633.1:14650-26398 GCA_026770625.1 Nicotiana glauca
TATAGCCAAAGCTTCACTCTCTAAAGCCTATAATATTTGACAATTTACATACACTTTTCACAATTTAACAAAGTTGGCTACCAAACCAAAGAAATTCAACAAGGTTAGCTACCTAACCAAACCAAGTCAACAAGGTTGGCTACCAAACCAAAGAAACTTTTATTAGGCACATGCCTAATACTTCTTCAATGAGATAGACATCATCATTATTAATTACTTCCTCCGGTCCAAAATAAGTGATTTTTTGGTGTTTTCACACAGATTAAGAAATCCACCTTTTAGCATTAATTAGTAATGGAATTGACCATATTAACCTTTACTATCTCACATAAACACTTCTAACACATATTCCAACACTATTTACTCTAAGGACAATGTAGAAAAAAATAATTAATTCATTCTTGAAATCTGAAAAAATTACTTATTTTGGATCACAAAAAAATATCAAAAACCTACTTATTTTGGACCGGAGGTAGTAATATGTAAATGTGAATTAGTTGATGCTTGAATTTCTGTTTTCCTGTTACAATAACAAAGAAACATAAAAGAAATGGAGTAGGAAAAAAAGGTATACGTGTAAGTGGTAAGGTGATCCTTAGGATGACCAAAAGTAGTGATTTTGACATTATGTTGTTTTCAACTTTTTTAGATTCCTTCGGTTGGTTTGAAAAGCTAGGAACCAATAGAACGATAATGCAGTGTCACCGCCCTTTGTCAAAGTTCCCGACTTATTGGCTTTGAATCAGAAACTAACAACTAGCTAAAACTAATCCATTCACTCTTTTTTTGTAGTACTATTATTTTTATTTAGCTTAATTTGGCAAAAGAGAAGAATAATTTAATCGTTTTTCGTCTGTTCAAAGCTTACATAGACAGAAATAAATAAAGTTATATTGTTGTAGAGATTAGATTAATGTGTACTAGTAACTAGTTGAAGGACTAAACTGTAAATAGGAAAAGAGGTGTTAGTTGGTTAGTGGTCTATAAATAAGACCATGCTCACGTGTAAACACACACAAGAAATATACCCAGCTTCTTCTTCACAACAGCTTCAGCAACTTCCATTACTTCTTCACTTCTTCTTCGATTTTGTGTGCTTGCATGTGTATTGTTTCTGGTGAATTGTGTAGAATTCATCATGGTATCAGAGCAGCAATCATGAACTCATCAGAATTAGCAAGAAATTCATAGAAACGAAGCTCGACGGAACTCCGATCTGATCAGTCATGGTAGGAAATGAAGTTGTCACACTAGATCACAATCATCCGCTATTTCTGCAATCCTCGGATGCTCCTGGATTGGTCCTAATACTGCTCAAGGTCACATGGCCTGAAAATTACGCACTATGGAGCAGGGCAATGAAATTGGCACTCCGGGGAAGAGCAAACTAGGGTTCGTGGATGAAACTTGTGTGAATAGTGCATATAAAGGTGAATTGGCAAAGCAGTGAAAAAAGTATAATGCAATTGTCTTGTCTTAGATTGGAAGCACTGTATCGAGTGAGTTAATGTCAAGTATTGTTTATGCTTCAAATGTGAGAAAAGTCTGGAGTGATTTCCAGGAGAGATTTGATAGATCATATCTGACTAGAATCTATCATCTTTGGACAGCCATTGCAATATTAAGACAAGGTACTGACTCTGTAACTACCTATTTCTCTAAAATGAAGAATTTGTGGGATGAACTTGATGTGTTGGTTCCTCTATCCTCATGTGATTGTGAGGAGGCTAGACCTTCAGTTAAACAATTAAGGTCACAACATTTGTTGTAGTTTCTTATGGGCTTGAATGAAAGTTATAGTAACATAAGGAGTAATGTACCAGCAAAAAGACCTATAATGACTGTAAATGAAACATATGCAATAGTTACTCAGGGAGAGAGTCAAAGGTCTCTAGGAGTAGTCAATACACATAGGGAACCACTCACTATGTTGGCAGGAAGGGGCTAGGATTTTAAAGGTAAAAGGATAGGGATTATTTGTGAGCATTGTGGATACAAAGGCCATCTTAAGGAAAATTATTTCAAAATAATTAGTGATCCAGCTGATTTCAAAAAAAGAGAAAAAATCAGACTGGAGGAGGAAAGGTTTACACCAACAATGTGAATGCAAACAATGAGGAAGGGAAGGCACCAGCTATTCAACTACAGAGGAATGGACAATTCTTCACAGAAGATCAGTACAAGTAGCTAATCAAGCTTTTGTCAAAACCAGCAACATCAGAGTGTTCCACAAACATGACAAGTATAATTTCCTTGTTAGCAAATGCAAGTATATATGATTGGGTGATAGATACAGGAGCAACTCATCATTCACATACTCTAAGGATATTCTGAGCATTGTGAGGAAAATTGAAGATCAAAGAAGGAATGAGGTGTAATTGCCAACAGGAAATAAGACACAAATAACACATACTGGAGAGGCATCAGTACTAGGGAATAAGACAATTAAAAATATCTTATATTTACTAGATTTTAAATTCAATTTATTGTTAGTGTCAAAAATCACCAAAGACATCAGTTGCTCAGCCATATTCTTTTCTAATTTCTGTATGTTTCAGGATTCTTACAGTGGCAGGGTAATGGGGATTGGTAGAGAGCACAATGGGCTATATCTCCACAGGAAAATATAACAGTAGCTACAGCAAGTTTCCTCATAAACAAAGGAGCAGAAGGTGAACTCTGGCACTTAAGGTTAAGATATGCATCATTGAAGTCAGTGCATTATATTCTAGAGTTAAAGAATAAGGTGGACATGCAGGTGCAGGAGAATTGCCATGTTGTCCATTAGCTAGACAATCTAAGTTAAAATTTCCTTCAAGCAGTACAAACTTTACTAGTTCCTTCCAACTTATGTGTCCTAGATGTTTGGGGGCCACATAGAGTGTCCATATATGATAGAAAGAATTATTTTGTTACCATTGTGGATGACTACAGTAGATATACATGGATATGTTTGATTCAATCAAAGTGTGAAGTGTGAGGTGTAATAAAAAACTTTCTTGCAATGATACAAAATTAATTTGGTGTGACTGTGAAAGTGTTGAGGTCAAAAAATTGGAGTGAACTTTAATTCTCAGTGCAACGATTTATTGACATCTCTGGGAATTATACATCAGAGTAGCTTTCCATATACACCTCAATAAAATGGCACAGTAGAAAGAAAATATAGGCATATACTAGAAATTGCAAGGGCATTAATGTCCCAAAGTTCTGCGCCAATAAGGTTCTGGGGTGACTGTATTAGAACAACTGCATATTTTATTAACAAATTGCCCGTAGAAGTGCTGCAATGGAAGTGACAGTATGAAGTATTGCATAACAAGCCAGCAAAAATAGAGCACTTGAGGGTGTTTTGGTTGTTTGTGTTTTGCAAGTAACTTACCTGGTGGTGACAAATTTACTCAAAGATCAAGAAAGTAAGTCCTTATAGGATACTCAGAAACTTAAAAAGAGTACAAGCAGTATGATTTGGATAGCAGAAGAGTACTTATTAGTAGAGATGTATCATTCAGGGAACAAGTATTTCCCTTCAAGAAAGGACATAAGATCACAGAAGACTTATTCTCATGGGCTGAATCTTCTGTGACACATGACATTTCACCTGAACAATTGGAGCAGGATTCTTCTAGTGAGGAGCAAGCCACCACAACTCATGATCAAGTTGAACTTATCCATGATCATATTCCACCTACACCAGTCATGGATTCACCAGGTGCAGTAGACACTCAAACTATAGAACCAATTGAGACCACAATAGATTCAGTTGATACTTCTGCTATGCATCAACCTATAGAATAGGTTAAAGAGTAACCAGTCAATCCATCCACAATCCAGTAATATGAGGAGCAAGTTCACACTGATGAAGCTATCAGGAAATCTAGCAGGACTACAAGACCTCCCGTATGGATGAAAGACTATGCTACACCCTCCAAGACTCAGACTCATCCTCATTTTATCTCAAATATTGTGTCCTACTCTCATTTTTCACCCAATTACAAAGCATATTTGGGTGTGTTCTCTGCAACAATTTAACCAAAAAATTTTAAGGAAGCATGTCAGGATGAAAACTGGGTAGAGGCAATGTCACAAGAGATTAAAGCTCTTGAGGACAATGCAACATGGGAAATTATTGACCTACCTGCAGGAAAAAGGTCCATAGGGTCTAAATGGGTGTTCAAGATAAAGTACAAGGCAAATGGTGAAATCGAGAGATAAAAAGCTCGGTTGGTAGTAAAAGGCTATACACAACAAAAAGGGTTAGAATACCATGAAACTTTCCCTCTTGTAGCCAAAATGGTTACTGTGAGAACAATCATAAGCATAATAGCTTCTACAAGATAGAATTTGTTTCAAATGAATGTCAATAATGCTTTTATGCAAGGAGACCTTTATGAAGATGTCTATATGGAGCTACCATAGAGTTTCCAAAGACAAGGGAAGTATAAGGTCTGTAAACTACTCAAATCACTATATGGTCTTAAGAAGGCTTTAAGAAAATGGAACATTAAATTGATTGAGGCCTTAGTCGAAGTAGGGTACCATCAGAGTGCCCATGATCATTCACTCTTCACTAAGAACACAAATTCTGATATTGTTGTTATCTTGGTGTATGTGGATGACTTACTTATCATTGGAAGTAATGTAGAACTGATAAATGAGGCCAAGCAGACACTACAATATTCCTTCAAAGTTAAAGACCTGGGGGAGCTAAGGTATTTTCTTGGTATTGAAGTACTGCGATCAAAGAAAGGGATTGTGCTCACACAAAGGAAATATGCACTTTAGTTGATATTAGAAGTTGGACTTGCAAGAGCCAAAGCAATTTCTACCCCAATAGAGCTGAACTAAAAGCTGACCACTATTATGTATGACAAGCATGTAGGGGTAAATGGAGATGAAGAGTTAGAAGACATAGGAAGCTATCAGAAGCTCATAGGTAAGTTGCTCTATTTGACTATCACCAGGCCATATCTCAGCTTTACAGTCCAGGTACTCTGTCATTTCAGGCAACATCCCAAACAATCTCATTGGGATGCAACATTGACAGTGGTAAGATACATAAAGATAGCACCAGGCCTTGGTATTCTGCTTGGAATAGGTCCTATAGATACCTTATCTGCCTATTGTGATTCAGACTGGGCCTCATATCCTAATACTAGGAGATCAGTCAAAGGATATATCATCAAACTAGGAGATTCATTGCTATTATGGAACTCAAATAAGTAACAAAGTCGAAGCTCAGTTGAAGCAGAGTACGAGAGTCTAGCAGCAACAAGTGCATAAATCACATGGTTCCTAGGTCTGCTTAAGGAACTGCAAGTAGAGGTTCAGCAACCAGTGTCATTGCACTGTAATAGTAAAGTCTAACGACCCGACCAGTCGTTTTGAGCTCTAGCGCATTGTTTAATAGTTTGAGGCCATGAGCAGCTTCACTTTAGATAGTATAATTTATACGCGTGGTAGGAATTGAATTTCAGGAAATTCGGAGCTGATTTGGAGAAAGAATTCTTATTTCGGAAGCTTTAAGTTGAAAGAATTGACTAGGATTGAATTTTTGAGTAAACAACCTTGAAATTTGGATTTGAAGGTTCCAGCAGATTCGTATAATGATTTCTGACTTGGACATATGTTCGGATCGGGTTTTGGAAGATCCGGGAATGTTTCGGCACCTCTTGTGGAAGTTGGCATTTTTGAAAGAATTTCATAAGTTTGAGTTGAAATGCATATTAGTGTTATCGATGTCCGTTTGGGATTCCAATTCTGGAAATAGCTCTGTATGGTAATCATGCTATTGGGATAACGATTAGAAGTGAATTCGGAGGTCTATGGGTCATTTTGGAGTCATTTGGCTAAAGTTAGAAATTTGAAGGTTTTTGAGAAGTTTGACCGGGAGTTGACTTTTTGATATCAAGGTCAGATTCTGATTTCGGAAGTTGGAATAGGTCCGTAATATCGAATGTGAATTGATTGCAGAATTTGAAGTCATTCCGGATTGATTTGATATGTTTCGGCACAAAATATAGAAGTTGGAAGATTTGAAAACTCATAATTCGATTCAATGCGTGATTCATGATTTCGACATTGTTTGATGTGATTTAAGGCCTCGAGCGAGTTTGTATCATGTTTTGGGACATATTGGTACAATTGGTTAAGGTCCCTAGGGCCTCGGGTGGATTTCAGAAGGTTAAGGGGATCGATTTCAGACAAAGAAAGCTGCTGAAATTCTGGTTCACCAGAAAATTTTTGATGCGAGAAGTCGAGTTTGAAAGCTCATATCTTGAAATCTATAAGGAATCAGAAAATTTGCAAAACATAAAAGTTGGAGCTGTTGCAGTCTAACTTTCATAAAGTTAAACCACTCATGATTAGGACATTTTATCAGAAAGTTATGATCAATTGAATATGGCTAGTGGACCAGTTTTGACAGAATTTTCTGAAGCATGAAGCCGACTTTAGAAGCTCGTATCTTGGAATATGTAAAGAGTTATATGGTGTACAACCTATCTAATGAAAGATCTTTGAGTATAGTTTATAAATCTTCAAACTGTTTGTCATTTGAATGTTTCCACAAGGCGTTATGGACATTTTAACAGAAGGTGTACGGCAGGGGAAAATGGTAATAGGATGTATAATCTGCACAACACAAGGTACAACTCGATGAAGCCTGGGCAGATTATTTTACACACGAGTTTTAGCACATTTCTTTCATTTGGCTTGGGCGATTTTGGAGAGCTCAAGGAGGGATTTTCACCAAGCAACACTAGGTAAGTGATTTCTTCCTACTTTTGAGTTAAATATGTGATCTTATATGGATTTAGACATGAAAATCACTAGAAAAAAGTGGAGTTAGGGCTTGAGATTATGAGACCTTCAAGGGATGATTTGAGGGGTCAAACGAACTTCGATTGTTGAGTTCTTTATATGTACGGACTCATGAGATGATGAAGAATATTTTGAGATAAAGCTTGTCCAGTTCTAGAACGCGGGCCGAGGGGTCAAGTTTTGACAGATTTCGGGTTTTGTGTTTAAAATCGATATTTTTCAATTGAAATTCATTCGTTTAGCATAATTTGATGATAAAAATCTAAAATTGGTAGATTTGGAACACTCGAAAGTTGGTTCAAGAGGAAAGCATGTTGCAGAGTAGCTTTTCGGGCCAGTTCGAGGTGAGTAATGATTTTAAATGTTATTCTGAGGGTATGAAACCCCAGATTACACAATGTTCAGCTGTGTTGAAGTGACGCACATGCTAGATGTAGATAATTGTTTGATATTATCATACTTTGGGCTAAATATCATATTTGAGCTTCGTGCCAGCTGTATGAATCCTTAGGGGATCGTTAATGATATTTTCCTCACGGTTTGACTTCATACTTGTGCTCAATCATGCCATGGTAGCTAATTGTTTGATATTATTATACTTTGGGCTAAATGTCATATTTGAGCTTCGTGCCAACTGTATGAACCCTTAGGGGATCGTTAATGATATTTTCCTCACTGTTTGACTTCTTACTTGTGCTCAGTCATGCCAGCTCTTTCAATGTTTTCAAAACTCAGCTATGTTAATCTGCTTTAGAAACCTTAAATGATGTTTTAAAGATATTTTGCGCTGAGCTGTATACTTTTACTATTGCCCGAAGGGCTTATGAGATTCTAACTAAGTAAGTCCGAGGGCCTATATTGTGAGGCAGCAGTGGTACACTAATTATGATAATGAAACTAAGGGCCTGAGATTGTATGCCACGAGGTGGCTTGATGTTGATATGAGGCCGAGAGCCTATTTATGATGCCACGAGATGGCTTGATATTGCGCTTGGGCCGTAAGGGGCCCTTCCAAGAGTCTGCACACCCCTAGTGAGCGCGAGTACCCATTGAGATATGAGATATAGTCTGAGGGATTGGTATGGTTCTGTGATATTATCCGAGGGGCTGGTTCTGATGTTATTGTGCTCGAAGAGCAGTTCTTATAGGTTTACCATTTCTAGTTGTTTTTCCATATAATGTTTGACTGCTTAAAAGGTGTTTATGAGATTTCACTTCTTAATTATATTTACTGGTTTTGTTGTGCCTCTTATAATTTAATGTTATATTTAACGTGATTTTATATCGCTCAGTCTTTATTTATTTTTATTACTCACTTTACTCCTTGTACCTCTGTGTGCAGATTTGGGTGCTACAGGTCCTGCTACGAAGGGTTGATAGTTTCAGCAGATCTTCGAAGATTTACTAGGTAGTTGTTTGGCGATTTGTAGCCCAGTGCATTCTCCATCTATTTTATTTCCTTTAGATTCTGTTATGTAGTAGTAGAGTAGAACTCTCAGACTGATAGTATTGTTCTAGATGCTCATGAATGGTGATACCCCGATATCGGGCTGTGTTGGTCTTTATTTCCGCAAATTATACTGTTAAACGCTCATTTTGGGATTTTATTTATGATTGAAGACTTAGTAGTTATTATTTTAGTTGTTTAAAGTGAATTGGAGATGTGTCGGCTGGCCTTGTCTTCACGAGAGGCGCCATCACGACCGGGCTGGGATTTAGGGTCATGACAAGTTGGTTTCATAGCACTAGGTTCCCTTAGGTCTCACGAGTCATGATCAAGTCTAGTAGAGTCTCACAAATCAGTACAGAGACGTCTGTACTTATCTTCAAGAGGCTACATGGCTATTAGGAGCACTTCCCTTCTTGATTCCTCATCATGCGGCTTGATTCCTTTGAGGCTTATGCCCCTGTTTCGTTCCTACTCAATTTTATACGACGCGAAGTGCTTATTATAAACTGAGATTAGAGAAATTTTAATGGTCCTACCAATGTGGTGTGGGATGTTTCTCCCTGCGTGGTGGTTGGGGCTATTATAGTCGCATTGCGGAAGAATATTCTATCGTTTCAGCTTAGTAGCTGTTCTTCTGAGAGCTTTGAGGTTATACATAGGACAATATGATACTATGAACGATCATCGCACAGTATTGATGAGAGGGTGGAATGCTTGACTATGTGTCGGGGCAGTGAATGACTTGAGAGGAGGTTTACTAAGTGTATGATTCAGAGATCCAATATCTTATTTTCGGCGGAGTAAAGGCAATCGAACCATAGATTATCAAGTTTGGGTTGATAGAGTAATGGGACTTGGTATTTTCAAGTGTGGTGGAATTTTTACCTGCACATGGTTTCATCGTCCTCGATTGTATGTGTTAAGTTCGCCGTGTTATGATCTTCTACAATTCGCCTTTGGAGCATGATATGGGGAGATGGTATTGAAGAAGCGGCTATCAGAGACCGTGAGGTGCGGTGGTTCAGTATTGGATAAGTATTGATAACAAAGGCATCTCGAGAAAGATGATCTTCGAAGAGTTTGAAGTCATGGTGAACTACTGTTTTAAGAGCTACAGAGAAAGATATTGAATTGAGGCAGCAATTGGGTAACATATGATGAAGGAAGATAGGTGAGAAGTGCTAGGTAGTGGTTCCATTTCTAGGAGGCCAGGTGTAAGAACCGGAAGTCGAGCAGTCGCTTAAAGGGGGAGTTTGACCAAAGTGGGAGAGCGATAGCATAGTGGTGAATTAGAAGATATTGTTGCGCATTTAGTAGATGTCCATGAGGAGCGGACGGATTGGTAAAGTTGGGGAATGAGAATAGGCTTAGGATAGGGTATTGATGTTGCAAAGAGTGTGCAGTACAACGTCATTAGAAGGTGTTAGATGTAATTTCCATAGGTGGGTTAACTCCTATGAGCAGGTTAGCGGTTGTCGATTGGCAAGTTTCTACAAGAAATTCTAGTGGATATTCGGTAGGAGGTCGAATATGTGAATGATGCTAGAGAATTTGAGCATTCATAGAATGCTAACATAAGAATTTAGAAGAGTTTGACGGGTTGGTTGAGCCAGGTCAGGTCAGCAATGAAGAAAAAAAATTGGTGGGGTCCAGAGTGGTGCAAGGAGTAGCTTCAAGCTAAGTGGGAGAGTTCCACCGCCTGCGATTGGGTTGCAAGATTACATTCGCATGGGGTTGCAAATTATCGGCATATTGGCGAGTTATTATAGCTAATGGGAAAGGAGTAAAATGGTAATTGTGCATGGGATTTGATAAATATGTGCAAAAGTTGGCCCTATTTGACCAGGGTTAGGTTTTAGATGATTTAAAATTTATACTTAAGGCATATGTGAGTGGTAAGGGTAGTGACTCAGTCATGTGCTACATTAAAAGGGTGTTTATGTGCTAGAAAAGCATTAGAGTTGACTATATTCGGGGCCAGTCAGAGGGGGTGATTCTCAATAGCGGTCCAGATAAATTCAAAAGTTAAGAATGCGGTGTTTAAAGGGTTCCAGGCAGCAGTATGATTAAGAATCGAGCTTTTGCAACGTAATTTCTAAGAAAGAAAAAATGGTTGGAGTGTTATATGATATTTGTCAGCGTGCAGGATGGTATTGGAGGAATGAGAGAAATAAACTTCGGGGTGTAGAAGGATTATCAGGAGGGGTACATCGGTAGAGGTTGTGAATGCGTGCAAGGAGGGTATGACACGGTTTGTGGGGTTGAGACATAATGGTCTCGTAAATCAAGGCCACTCGGGATGAGTGAGGATTGGGTTTGTTATATGTTGAATGGTGGGGGTTACTATTAATTCTGAGGCAATTAAGGATGGTTAAAAGAAGATAGATTGGTTAGCCATGGTTAAAATGGCACATGTGCGACAACAATCAGTTCCTTCAATGTGATTAAGTTACGCATGTGGTTTACGCTAGTGTGTGCGAGGTTTGTCGGCCGCCGTAATAGATTTTATTTGGAAGCATTCAAGTATTATGGCTAGGCGGATCCCGAAACGATTATGAAGGTATGGACTATTCCTTGGGGATTTGCCTGTTTTGGGATTTTGAGAATTCACTCATGTGTTGTTACGATTTTCTTTAATAGACTTAAGTAAAAGGTTTCTATAGGATGAAGTCTTCCCCCTATTGGCGGTTTAGGAGTTATGATGGAATTTTTATGCTATTCCATATTAGCATGTTGGGTGCAGCAAACAATATGTAACTGAGAGTAAAAATCGAGATTGCAGTTCGGTGTTAACAAGGATGTCATGAGCAAGGAAACTGGTGTTGTCTTCAGTGTCACCTGAGATCGTTGTCTGGTAAAAGAGGCTTGGTATCCTGGTTATGGGTTCTTGATTTATTTTACAGCATTAGTGTGGTCGGTGGTATGGATGTACAAACTTGTTACCTTATGTGGAAGGTCGTGGGAGCGTGGCCACGAGAAGATTGTACAAGTGTGATATGTAGTCACCAGATTGATTGAAGATTTAGACCAAGTATAAGGAAGTGCAATATTGCTTAATTGAGAATTTATGCCCAGAAGGCGTTCGATTTAGTTGGTTGTGGATTGTGGGGTGTTTGTCCCGGCTAGGATGGTTATTCTTGTGTGTTATGAGAGGAAGTGGGTTATTATGGACCCAGGTAAAGCTATTAGCCTAGTTCAGTGTGAGCATAATCGACTTGAAGTGTGTGAAAGGATTTAAACATACTTATGGGCCTCATGTGAGTCAGATGTGTTTATTTTAGTATACCGCTCCTCAAGGAGGGGTGTTGGAATATCTGATGTTGTTCCATCTTCATCAAATTCATGTATATTATGATTGTGCCATGTGAGTTTTGAAATAGCTCAATAGATCCCTATGTGTTGAATCAGCGTGTAGTGATGATGTTATGTGAGAAGGACAGCTCTTGAGATTCATAATATATATATATATATATATA
>MU682639.1:5186-16323 GCA_026770625.1 Nicotiana glauca
TATATACAGTTCAACAAATATTAAAGCGGTAAACATTTAGCACAGAAAGCTTGGAACATGTATTAAAATCAAATAAAGCCAAATACAACAATTTAACTGAGCTCGAATTCTCGAACCCTGAACCGAAGTTCTGGTTTCTTTATCCCCAGCAGAGTCTCCAGAGCTGTCATACCTCCTTTTTACTGAATAGATTTATCGACCTTTACTACACCTCGGGAAGAGATATAATAATAAAGGAGTTTTTCCAATTTAAGGACAATCAAAATGGGATTCATTTTATTAAAGGTTCAGAGTCTCCACTTGAGAGATTTATGGTATCCCAAGTCACCGGTTTGAATCCCGAATCGAGGAAGGGTTTTGACTCTGTTTAATAGTCGCGAACGAGAAATCCGGGTAAGGAATTCTGTTAATCCGGGAGAAGGTGTTAGGCATTCCCGAGTTCCGTGGTTCTAGCACGGTCGCTCAACTGTTATATTTGGCTAAAATATTTGATTTTATACATATTACCCTACTGGTGCAATTTTAGAATTAATTACCGCTTTTTGTTAATTATTTATTTAAGAAAGGGAACGTTGTTTAAGAACATGTTTTCGGATCACGTCACATGAAATGTACCCGGATCCTTGACACATTCTTATTCAACGTTTTTGGACTTGGATTTGGGTTGCATGAAATGCACACCCGTATTTAGGAAGGTAAGATTAATTAAAAACATGCCTAAAACGACTAACGCGTTGTTATCTTTTGGGAAGGCCGTGAAATTTGCTAACGGCCTATCCCGAATACTAAGTATTTTAGTAATTAATGAGGCCCCGCAATTGTATATTTGATTTGGCGAGGCTCATCTCATTTTATTTATTAAGGCCAAACTAAAGTATCTAGATTTTCTATTTTTTGTCTCTAAAGTTTAATTAATCCGTGGATATAAATTTGAACTCTTAATTCAAGTCCGAACTCAAACAAAAGGGAATACCTTTTAGCTTAAGCCCGCTACCTAATTAGAAGTCCAATTTTTATATTCGTGAATTAATTCTTTATATTCTTGATGCAATTTTAAGCATATTTTTAACCTCTAAAAGTCTTGGGCCTTGCACGTTAGCATGTGACAGCCCAATACGCTGCCCAAGTCCAGACTCCCAAAAAGTTGATGACCCACACGTTAAAGAATGAAAAAGGATAGAAGATAAACATTATACCATAACCAACGAATATACTGAAACCAAAAGACCAATTTCCCTATATGACACGATTCCAAAATAATTTCTTGTTCATCACAAACGACCAAAAGTGACAATATGCAAGTATCTAGAACAATTAAAGAAATAAGAATCAGGGACTGTGGAACGAAACTTAGCAAATAAATAATGTGAAATTGAGCCATTCCAACACTTTCAAACAAACCAATTAGTTCATTAGCAGTTGCATTTTATCTTTGGAGCTAAACTTTAGAATAAGTTAACTACCAATTTAACCACACATCTCATTCATCCAAAGCACACCACAAGATGGTAAACTACACTTATCACATGATAACATCTATATTTTTAAAGGTTAAAGAACTAGATACCACACATATGATTACTCATATTAAGCAATTTCATTCTTGTACTTCTTCTCAATTATCTAAATTTGAGTCAACTAACATTCAGCCATCAATGTAGCACATCAACAATGATTTATCCAGTCAAATTAAAACAATCAACTTTAAGTTATTCTTAGTGGATACACGTTTTCCAAATTGAGAAAAAATTTCAGAACCAGAATATATGGTTTGCTTGGCTATGTATTTTAAAATACGATTTGATGGTGAATACTAAAGAACAGTCCAAAATTCTATTGACACTTAAACTTGACCACACAACTAGAAAGATCAAATATGCCTCAAGTACATGTCTGCTAAAAATTATCTTTCATTTGTAGATGAAAACTGGTATAAATCAGCGCAGGTGTATGGTAAGGAGGATAGAAACACCAGTCCAGAATTTCAAATGGCAACAACTCGATGAACTGCCCAGCTTAAAACAGAGAAAAAAGGACATATTTGATGCTTAAAATAGCTGAATTCCATCATATTTGACATGTTCATAGAATTAGCAACAAAACACTCTTCACAACCTAATAGAGGACATTAGAAAACCAGCAGACGTACCTAGCAAGAGCAGAACAGCGATAGCAAAACAAATGACGGAATATCAACAGAAGAACTAGTGAATCAACAGGGCAAGAATAAGAAAAAAAATAACAGCAGCAACATTTCTATATCAGTTCCACAGACCAAGATGAGATGAACAGTCCACATTTTTTCGGGAAATCACAGGAAAACAGGAGGTAAAATACCTATAATTTCTTTAACAAATGAGCTTGTTATGAATACTTATAAGAACAACAGATCACAATATATACGGCTTTCAATAATATCCAAATCAAAATCAACTATTGCTTATGGCTTACTTCATACGAAATCGACGACTTAACTTGTGTTCATCATTGTTAAAACAAAACTAGCTAACTATCTCATTTAGGTTCCTAATATCAAGTTCATATTTAAACAAAAAAAACCAGTTAAATCAGCCAAACTTTTCAACAGAGCAATGAAGCGACTTGACGCACGGTGACGATCCTTTCGATTATTGACCTCCGACTCAAAAACTGATATGGATACATGTATACTACCACAAACACAATATTCATAAATCTATAAGAATCCGACTCTACTAACATAATTATTCACTCGTTTTGTTCCAAACTTTTGTCACTTGTTTATTACATCAAAGCAAAAATGAGAGGAATCAAAAATTGAACTTGAATGTGGACAGGATTTGATTGATAGAAATTTAGTAATTACAGCGAAGGATTCAAATAGAACTTAATAAATCTTCAATCGGAAAGAGTAGTTACAGAGAAACATTAGGCGTTAATTAGAATTTAACCAGATAGCAACAGCGACAAGCTTGACAATCAGGTCCGACTCAATCGAACTCTATGCGAACGGAAGAAGAACAATCAGTGAACAAAAATTAAAAACGAAATCTAAAGAACTTAAGAATCCTAGAATCTAATTTTTAAGTCTGAAATTTCCCTTTGTGTTTCACTCGTTCTCGCCGGAATCCTCTCTCCGAATCTCTTCTCTAAAATCTTCTGCAATTCGTCCCTCTCAATCGTCGCCTTCCATCTTCTATAATAGCCCTGGAAATTTGCTGATGAGAGGAAGATAGAGACACGCCATTTGCGTGTCTCTATTATCTGAAGGCTTCGTTAATTTCTAAGGATAATAGGTGGGCTGGTCGGGTTTTAGGTGTGGGTTGGGGCGTGGGTCTGGGCTAGGGAAGGTTGGGCTCAATTAATTTTTAGCCCAGATTACCTTTAATTTCTGATTTCTCTTTTCCCTTTTCTTAATTTTCAGTTGTTTTCTTTTCTCTTTTCTTCTTTTCAAATTAATATTAAGACCTAAATTAATTCTTAAACTAAATTAACTTACAAGATTTAGATTGATCACTTAACAAGGTACTCTTAACAATTAATTAAACCCTAGATTAAAGAAAAACTATAAAAAGTAAAAATTAAAAAGTTAAAGATGCAGAAAGAGTTATTTTTAGTAATTTTCTATTTTTTGTAAAAAAACTAACTTACTAATTAACCTAAAAAATGTAAAATTAAGTCCTAAATGCAAATGCATGGTATTTTTGTATTTTTTATTAATATGAATTATTATGCAACTAATTAACACAAAAAATGCAACAAAATTCTTAAAAATTGTAAAATTATTTAATTTGAAACTTTTGGAATAATTTGCTTAGGGTAAAAATCACGTGCTCACAAGAAGTTTACAGTCCATGAGGTTAAGTACACTCAACTTGAGAAGACATGTTGCGCCCTAACTTGGGTGGCACAGAAATTGAAGCATTATGTGTCATCCTACACTACTTACCTCATTTCACGCCTGGATCCATTGAAATATATTTTCCAGAAGCCTATGCCCACAAGGAGATTGGCGAAATGGCAGATATTACTCACAGAGTTCGACATCGTCTATGTGATGAGGACGACCATGAAAGCCCAAGCATTGGCCGATCACTTAGCTGAGAATCCTGTTGATGAGCAATACGAGCCCCTGAGGACCTATTTTCCTGATGAAGAAGTGATGCATATAGATGAGTTGGGATTGACCGATGAACCAGGATGGGAGCTTTTCTTTGACGGAGCTGCAAATGCTAAGGGAGTTGGAATAGGAGCGGTACTTATCTCTGAAACAGGTCATCATTATCCTCGGCTCAGCTGCATTTCTATTGTACCAACAACATGGCTGAGTATGAGGCATGCATTTTGGGCTTGCGGTTAGCTGCAGACATGGATGTCCAGGACGTTTTGGTCTTAGGAGACTCGGACCTTCTAGTGCATCAGATTCAAGGTGAATGGGAAACACGGGATTTGAGGCTCATACCATATCGACAATTCTTGCATGATCTGAGTAAGCAATTTCGATAAATGGAGTTCAGACAAATCCCAAGAGTTCACAATGAGGTTGCCGATGCTTTGTTCACTTTAGCATCGATGTTTCACCACCCCGACAAGATTCATGTTGACCCGTTGCATATTCAGGTTCGTGATCAGCATGCTTATTGCAACATGATAGAGGAAGAAATGGATGGCGAGCCATGGTTTTATGATGTCAAGGAATACCGCAGGATGGGGATATACCCGGAGCAGGCCACCAAAGATCAAAAGAGAGTCATTCGGAGATTGGCAAATGGATTCTTTCTCAGTGGAGGAGTGTTATACAAAAGAACACCAGATTTGGGATTGCTGAGATATATAGATGCTGGTCAAGCCACAACAGTGATGACAGAGGTACATCCTGGAGTTTGTGGGCCAAATATGAGCGGATATGTATTGGCGAAGAAGATTCTTCGAGCAGGATATTATTGGAGCACTATGGAGCGTGATTGTATCAGTTTCGTGCAGAAATACCATCAGTATCAAATACACAGAGATCTGATTCATTCTCCGCCGACTGAATTGCATACAATGTTAGCACCTTGGCCCTTTGTTGCATGGGGCATGGATGTCATTGGACCTATTGAGCCGGCAGCTTCCAATGGTCATAGGTTCATTTTGGTAACCATCGACTATTTCACCAAATGGGTTGAAGCTAAGACTTTCAAATCGGTAACCAAGAAGGCAGTGGTGGATTTTTTTCATTCCCATATCATTTGTAGATTTGGGATCCCAAAGGTGATCATCACGGATAATGGTGCTAATCTTAACAGTAGTTTGATGAAAGAAGTATGTCAACAGTTCAAGATTACACACCGTAATTCCACCCCATATCGTCCCAAGGCAAATGACGCGGTTGAGGCAGCCAACAAGAACATAAAGAAGATATTGAGGAAGATGGTAGAAGGTTCCAGGCAATGGAATGAAAAGCTACCATTTGCATTGTTGGGTTATCGCACAACTGTTCGTACTTCAGTAGGTGCAACTCCTTATTTGTTAGTATATGGAACTGAAGCAGTGATACCAGTAGAGGTTGAAATTCCGTCTCTCCGAATTGTCGCTGAGGCTGGGATTGATGATGATGAATGGGTCAAAGCCCGATTGGAGCAGTTGAGTTTGATTGATGAAAAGAGATTGGCAGCAGTATGCCATGGCCAATTGTATCAAAAGAGGATGGCAAGAGCATATAACAAGAAGGTGCACCCCAGGAAATTGGAAGTAGGACAGCAGGTGCTGAAACGAATCTTGCCACATCAGGCCGAAGCAAAGGGCAAGTTCGCCCCGAATTGTCAAGGGTCGTTCATTGTGACAAGAGTGTTATCCCATGGCTCTCTATGCTTGACAGATGTCGAGGGAAGATGTATCGACATGGCTATCAATTCTGACGCAGTCAAAAGATATTATGTGTAGTTTTTTTGATTGTAATTGTTGTTTATTTGTTTGTACTTGGCATTTATCGGAGAATGAAATGATGGAGGCAATTTTTCTACTATCTAAAAACTTTAACCTTAGCTTCCCCCCTTTGAGCCTTATTTATTCTTTCATACCCCTCTCTTGGAATCATTAATGAAAAAAAAAATAAGAAAAATAAAGAAATCAAGTGAACTACGTTCGACCTGATTCCTCAAAGAGGATACGTAGGCGCCTCACGGCTCGGTCATAGTGTAACAAAAATCAGAAATCCCCCAAGTACGAAAACTGGGGCAGAAGTTGTGTTTTAAATTTTGAAAAAGAAAAAAAGAAAAAAGAAAAGAGGGGTTTGATTCCAAGAGTTGTAATGTTTTACCCATTAAAGTTATTTCTTTTGAGATCTTTTCCTTTTAGCAACCCACAAAACCCATATTTGATGTCCAAAAAAGACCTCCCGATCAGTATCCGAGAGGTACCAAGTCAGGCAAATAAAAACCGAGAATAACACACTGATCCCCGACTAAATGAGGATCACGAGTTGAAGGGATTGGTAACCAAAGGAATCCCCAGTAGAGAGAATCTTATCGGTAACACTCCCATCCCCAGATGCGAAAGAAAAATAAAATGAGAGAGTCTTATCGGTGAAAACCTTCACAGGCACAATAAGGCGACGAAAGCTGAGAGAAACAAACTGAGAGACTTTTATGGTGAAAACCTTCACAGGCACCATGAGGCGACAAAAGTTGAGAGAAATGAGAGAGTCTTATTAGTGAAAACCCCTCGAAGGGCACTATGAGGCGACAATGATATAAAAAGGGCAAACAAGATAAGATTGGCTGAAAGGATCCGCATTCGGCAGAGAATTGGGTGCCTGCTCATCTCCAGCAAAAGGAGGCCATCAGAAATATGGATTGATAGGTAGACTGGGTTGGTTAGATCCGGAATGCACGTCATAACCGTTAGGATCGGTTATACCATTCAGATAAGTTCTTTTCTTTTTTCTTCTCCCCAGTATTTGTTCAGAAAGACTTCTTCTTTTCTATCTTTTGAAGTCATTACTTTTCATTTCTTTGTTTTAAAAACTTTTTCTCCAGCAGTTTATTTTTGAGAAAGATTTTTTCAGAGCTTACTACTAGTTGCCAAAATGGTGCAAAGCAAGATGCGAACAAGACAAGACAAAGATAAGGCAATAAAACGGAAAAGACGTTTGTTGCAAGACCAAATGATGAATTGGTCTGGAGTGTCAGGGCAAGTATGGAGAAAAGCAGAAAAACAACAGTTGAGAAATTTGTGAATAACAATCGTCGGGAAGGAGGAGCATCCCCAACAAATTTTCGACCCAGTTCCAAGAGGGTCAGACAACACAGAGCGGGGAAGGAAGAAAAAGGGAAACCATCCCCAGCGGGAATATCATCCCCAGCAAAGTTTTGGTGGTGTAATGGAAATGCACAGCAGGGAAGGAGAAAAGGAGAACCATCCCTACCAGGAGCATTACAACCAACCATCGCGTTTTTAACTAACAAGTTTCTTTGATTTGAAACAGGAAAAGGAAATGGCATTGATGGAAAGGCATGCCATGTGGAAGATTATCAAACTGGAGCAGAAAATTTTCCTTTCATTTGGAAAATTTTCTAGAAGTCAGGTATCCACTTGGGAAAGAAGTCAGATAACACAAGAGAAGTGGTCTTTGAACCAGGTTAAATTTAGGTTTGTATTTTTATTTTTATTAGAAAGAAAATTTAAAAGAAAAAGAAAATAAAGAAAAGAAAAATCAAAATTGGGCCAATTCTTGAATTAATTCCTAAAACCCAAATCAAACCCATCCCAACTCAAGCCCAAACCTCACGTCCAACCCAACAAACCAACCCACCCCGACCCGGTTCATCCGCCCACAACCAAACGACCCCCCCCCCTTTTGACCTCCTTCCTCATTTTCTAAACCCCAATCAGACAACCCAACGCCCCCTCCCCCATTTCTCTTCAGCTGACTAGCCGCCAGCCTTCACCAGAAGAACGACCCCTCTATCGCCCTCATACCAACGAACCCAATCTCCATAACCACAAAAAAACTCCTACGACCTGACTCTCCTACCAACCGGACCCCCTCTTATCGTCAAACCTCCGTCAACAACCACCCTTCATCTCACCATCTCCTGATAACGACCACCACTCTAAATCCAAAGCTCGAGCTCGAACCAATCGGAAAGTCCAGTTACGAGCACTGTGCCATCCCGTTTGATGTCTCGAGTCTGTGATTCTGTAGTTCGTATTATAGGTTGAAATTTTGGATTCATCAATAAAATGTCCCTTTGACTAACTTGGAAGAAAACAGAGCAATCAAAGTTCGAGTTCGTTGATTCGAGTCCCCGGAGTGATTTGGTCTGTGTTCGTGTTTGTTTTCTAAATTTTTACTTGCGTTTCAACACTTGTGAAATGGGGAATTGAGGTTGTTTTTCGAGGTGTAGTTCGCGATCCCGTTCGAGTTTGATAGATGGCTCGAGTTCCGTAGTTAGCGAATCACTCGAGTCAACCAGTGTAATTGCTGAAATTTTTGTTAATTAAAACTGTTTCAGGTTCATCTTTTCTCCTTTTCCTCTATTATTTGTGATGTTAATCTCATGTGTCATGATTGAAATATGTTGTGAGCCTATTCTCTTAGTTGTATGGTGATTTCGTATGTGTTCAGTCATGTGTGTTCAGCGAGTTCATTATGCGAATCCGTCTGGTTTTGGATTTGGTTTCTACTGTCAGATTGGTGCATTTAGACTCATTTCCGGTTTAGAGTGTTATTAACATTTCAAAGCTTTTCATCTGTGGTATATGCTTGTTCTTCGCTCGCTAATTAGATCCATATGGACCTTTAAGTGTTCATTTGGCCTTCGTTATTGCTTTTAGTATCTTGTTTCACGTTTGTATACATCACTGTTGAAAATGGTCTATTTGGTTAATGTGAGTTGTTGAATGCTTGTTCAAAGTAGTAAATGGGGTTTGATATTAGGGTATTTTAGAAGTTGAATCCAATGATTGAAATCATTTGGTGAAGATTTGAGTAAGTTTGAAGAAGTGAATTTGATTTTTGAATTATGAGAGTCGAAAATAGCTTCTAATTCTGATGTAGTCCGAATCCATTTAGTGTGAATTGATTGAGGAATTTTAGTGGAGAAGAGGAGTGTAGAGGGTTTGAACTAAGTTTGGGATATTTAGTTGTCTGATATGTGAAGGGAAGTAATTAGAAAGCCTTTAAAGATAGCTTAATTTGAGAATTGTTTAGATTAAAGGGATCTCACCTACTTAAGAAGTTGCTAGCACATGGTAAAGGTTAAAAGTGAATTCATTGAGTTAGGTGGAAGCATTTTTAAAATAAAAAGGTACGTGTTGGTTGGCTTAATGCTTTTAAGAGTTGGAAAGTGGATAACATGGGGGTAATAATGAAAACGCTAAAAGGGATGCACATGGAAGGAAAGTGTTTGAATAAAAAAGGGAGTTAGGCATGGTCTTTATATAGAAAACACATTCGGAAATATTAAGAGTGGAAGAACACATAGAGAGAGCTTAAGATGACTAAGGAGAAAACTTCAAAGATTTAGAAAGCTAAAAAATCCTAAAAGTTCACAGGCGGCTGAAATAAAAAAAACTACAAAAAGTTTTTACTATTCCATTGAATTTACCCTGAAATTCCTGAGGATCATTGTACTAAATTAGTCCTGAGCATCAAAATCTCAAAACGAGTTGAGTCAGTGGGATATTGGAGTGTTTTGGTTCATTTTGGGTGGATTTTTGATAGCTGATTTCTTTTGACGTTGCTTGGTTTCGAATTGGGTTTAAATGGATTCCTTCTAATCATCTTTGGGGTGGATTTATTGCTGAAACATTGCTGCTACTGCTTTGCCCTGCTGATCCCTACTTTTCCTTCTTTCTTTTTCGAATTCTAGGTACCTTTCTATTCATGAGCAACAAATTGATGTCGACTATGTGAATCAAGTGGCAATTTGATGAAATGCAAGCATATTTTCATATAGTGTTCTTTTTGCTTGACTTACTGCTTCATTACTATGTGATTAGAATTTAAATTACAAAGTGCCAATTTGGGCCTTTACTTTTGTTATTCGTGCATGCTGAATCTGTGAGTGGAAGTGAGATGTGCCGAATCTGGGCTCAGTAGTGAAAATAAATATGCGGTTGTAATGAACAATGAACTTTGTGCTAAATGAGTTTGGTTATGTCAAGTGAAGGGGCTGTTAAAGCATTTGTATTAGTAATTCATTTAGTGTTATAGATTATAGACCTTCTTGTGCAATTTTCTATTAAATATCAGGGCTGATCAAAACATGGTAACTATCTGAGTTCGCTTATTTTTTGGGTGTTGATTTGTACGTTTAGCTCACATAGATTCTGTGTCTTTACAAGTGAGGGTAATTCTAAAGCTAAGGTTGAGACTCATTTTTAAAAGGGGGGTGGTAGAAAACTGATTTGGGACTTGATGATCAAGTGATGTTTTGATTTGAAGATTGGTAATCAGAATGGTTATGCTGTCACTTCATTTTAGGAGGATTAAAATACGAAAGCATAATCATGATGTTATTGATTGATGTGTCGAAATTAGTGTTTTAATTTGTTTAAGTTGATTTCATCCCATGGCAAGCATCTCGGTTTCAGTTGTCTAAAGTCTATTTTCGTTAAAAGAACGGACAAGCTTGTGAAGAATCATAAAATAATCCTCCCTTGCCTCAAAATTTATGAGAAATTGTGAAGGGGCCACGTTTGCAAAAACGATCATTGTTCCTAACACAACAATAAAAGGGGTCCACATCCGTTGATCTCAGAAAACAGGTTTTTGCAAAGAGAATTTACAAGAGTCAACCCTAACCTTGAATGTCCGCAGGTACAAATGAATACCGTCCAGGAACCACCTCAAATTATCATAGAAAGGGCTCACATGCAGCTACATAGTTGGTGGGGTTATCTGGATAAAGATGGCCAAGTTTGGGTGAAAGAGCAGTTGGGTCCCCTGTTAGACATCATGCACGTCAAGCCACGAGATGATTTGATTAAGGCCTTGGTGACCTTTTGGGATCCCGTTAACAATGTGTTCCATTTCTATGATTTCGAACTCACGCCCACTCTAGAAGAAATAGCCGGATACATTGATTTCGGCCAAGAATTGAGAAAGCAGCAACTTATATTTCCCAGGGCCCCCTCAGTACACAAATTCTTCGATCTTTTGAAAATTAGC
>MU682639.1:19656-42724 GCA_026770625.1 Nicotiana glauca
CTGGTCCATCAACGAGCTTCCCAATACACCAATACTATCAGGGGGAAACTGCCTATAATCCCCAAGCTCCACCACCCAAACAGAACCCTCCTCCACCAATTGTTCCTGTTTTCGTGGCACCTCCACCCGCCATGTTGCAAAGATCATCCAGTGAGCCGGTGTTTTAGGCTCATGACAACCAATACTATCCTCCTGAACCTACCTTCAAAGCACCTGAGCCATATACTTACACCCCCCACTTTGAGGTCCCGATAGAGACTAAAAAGCCGGCTAAGAACCCAGAGCAGGACGAAGTGCTTCGAAAATTTAAAAGCCTGGAGTAGTCCTTCAGGAATATACATAGGTTAGGCAACCAAGTCAGTGTGGCCTACAAAGATATGTGCCCGTTCCCCGACGTTCAATTGCTGGCAGGGTTCAAGATGCCAAAATTTGACCTATACGAAGGACACGGTAATCCAATGGCACATCTGTGAGGTTTCTGTAGCAAGATGAGAGGAGTAGGTGGGAAATATGAGCTGTTGATAGCTTATTTTTGTCATAGTCTAAGTGGATCTGCACTGGAATGGTACACAAGACAGGATCCTAGTAGGTGGTACACCTGGGACGATCTAGAACCAGCATTTGCAGGTCACTTCCAGTACAACCTTGAGATCGTCCCTGACCGTCTCACATTACTGAAACTTGAGAAGAAGCCCGGGGAAAGCTTCCGGGAATTTTGGTTTCCGCTGGAGAGAACAGGCAGCAAGAGTTGATCCTCCGATGAGGGAGGGGGAAATGGTGGACTACTTTCTGCAGACTCTAGAGCCAACTTACTTTGGTCACTTGGTGATGTTATTTTGCAAATCTTTCAACGAGGTGGTAAAAATGGGCGGTATGATCAAAGAGGGACTTAAGTCCAATAAGATCCTGAGCTATTCGGCAATTAAAGCAACCACTCAGGCCATTCAGAGGGGCACGGGAGGTGCGCTCGGCAAGAAGAAAAGAGAAGAGGTAGCAACAGTAGAGGCAGGTTATTGGCCCAGATCAAGAGGTTCTTCCCCTCGCTACCAATCCAGACCCCATCACCCAAATTACCCACACACTCAAAATTACCCTCCACAGACATTCTACCCTCCACAAGAACTACATTTCTCCGTCCATCAGGCCCAAAACATATACCCAACCTCCGGCTTGCCCGCAATGGTGCGCGCCGGCTCCCCAAAATACCTACCCATCTCCACAGAATACATATCCACCCCTACGAAACACATATCCACCACCAAGGGCCTACAGGAACCCTTCAGGGCTAGGTTTCCACGGGAATTAGGTTATCAGAAATGAAGGGGTGCAGAGACAGAGAACATTCACTGAGTTGGGAGAAACCTATATTGCTCTGTTCCACAAATTAAGGCAGTTAGGCTTGTTGAGTCCTGTTGAGCCCAGATTGCCAAATCCCCTTCCCAAAAATATGGACCACTCGGTAAGTTGTGAATATTGTTCGGGGGCTCTCGGACATGATACCGAGAAGTGTTGGAAGTTGAAACATGCAGTGCAAAATCTTATTGACACCAATAAGATTGAGGTTCAGACAACAGAGGCCCCCAACATCAATCAGAACCCATTGCCAGCACACCATGAAACCCACATGATCGAACTTATGCACGAAGGAGGGGAGCTAATGAAACCCTCACAAACAGTGATGATGATCCGTGCCAGTCCCGAAGAAAAGTCGACCAATGGAAAAGCAGTGGTACAGTTGGAAAGTATAGACAGCAAGCCAGTGGTGGTGATGGGGAAAAGTTCGCCTGTTGCTGCAAAGAAGCCAAAGCCGTTCAAGGTAGTGTTGCAAGGAGTATCAAGCACACCTGTGGTAGTTGTGAACGGGGTCCACATAGAACCAGTTGTTATCAGGCCGGTAATGTAGTTGCCGATAATCAGCGAGAAAGCTGTGCCATGGAGCTACAATAAAGCGATGGTAATGTACAAGGGGAAGGAGGTTGTGGAAGAAATATGTGAGGCCCAGGGGTTAACTCGTTCGGGTAGGTGTTTTGCTCCCGTAGAGTTAAGAAGGTCCAACCCAGCGGTGATAAAGAAACCCGTGACAGAGGAAGAGGCTGAGGAGTTTTTGTAAAAAATGAAGGCACATGACTACTCCATTGTGGAGCAGTTAAGAAAGACCCCGACACAGATTTCGTTGCTATCCTTGTTGATCCATTCCAGCGATCACTGCCAGGCACTGATGAAAATCCTGAACGAGGCCCATATTCCGGATAAAATCTCTGTAAACCATTTGGAGAGGATAGTACACAAAATCTTCGAGGTAAACCGAGTGACGTTTTTTGATGATGAATTGCCGGTAGAGGGTATAGAACACAACAAAGCCCTCTACTTGACCATGAAGTGCGAAGACTCGGTGGTCACCCGAGTATTGATTGATAACGGGTCAAGAACCAACATTTGTACTTTGACTACTCTAAACAAGCTGAAGATTGATCATGACCGGATTCACAGGAATAACTTCTGCGTCTGAGGTTTTGATGGGGGTGGTACTGACACGGTGGGTGATATCATACT
Organism: Nicotiana glauca; assembly: GCA_026770625.1. Lineage (NCBI taxonomy): Eukaryota > Viridiplantae > Streptophyta > Magnoliopsida > Solanales > Solanaceae > Nicotiana > Nicotiana glauca. Next base: position 22,210 of record MU682639.1, read on the forward strand.
TGAATTGACCATTGGTCCAGTGGAATTCACCATGGAATTCCAAGTGATAGACGTGGCAGTATCATACAATCTTCTGTTAGGCCGACCCTAGATCCATGCCGCCAAAGCAGTGCCTTTTAAATTACACCAGATGGTGAAATTTGAGTGGGATAGGCAAGAGATAGTGGTGCACGGGGATGACGGTATAGGCACTGTGGGAGATGCCATTGTGCCATTCATAGAAACTGATGACGACAAAGGCCCATGGGTATACTTGGTTTTTCATGCGGTCTCAGTGGATAAAATTTTTGAGGGCGAAGACCTTCCACCTCCCAGAATCGCAGTTGTGACCTTCATGATAGCCTCAGAAATGTTAAACAACGGGTTTGTACCAGGAAAAGGTTTGGGGGTTGATCTGCAGGGTATTGTCCAGCCAGTTTCTTTGCCCAAGAATCTGTGGGTTGGGATTCAAGCCTACAACAGTAGATGTGAGACGGACTGAAAGTTGAAAAAAAGAGTTTGGGTTCTTCCCATGCCAGTTCCGCGTCTCTCCAGATTATTTGTCAAAGCAGGTAGCAGAAGGTTGTCGGTCCCAAAGGTTCTCGGACCACTGATTGGGTCAGATGGAGATTTGAATCAGGGTTTTGAAAGGTTGTTCGCCGATGTCAACGTGATAGAAGCTGGAAAAGGGTCCAGTAGGGCAGATATAAAGTTTGTGGGGCCTAGGGAAAATATCAAAAATTGGACGGCTACTCCCCTTCCTACCCGAAGGGAGTCTTGGTAGTGGGCTTTGATTTTTCTTTCTTGTTTTCTGGATTATTCCAGGATTGTAATCCAGTTTTTGTTTTATTTTTGTATCCGGCAAAAGTGTGAAGCTATTTATCCCGCATTTTAATAAAGTGAAAGTTTTCTCTTTTTATTTTGTTTTAATTCTATTTTCTTCTTTTTTCTTTCTGAACAGTTCTCTTTATACTGGTTCTAATGACATGGCATGCACAACGAATCTTCAACCTAATCTAAAAAATCAATCTGATTCCGAACTAATTGTACATGAGGTCGATTATGATAATGAATCGGAATACGATGAGGATGAAGCCTTTGAAGAGATTAACAGAGAATTAAACCAGTTCGAAGAGAAATCCAAGCCCAATTTGAATGACACTGACGCCGTCAATATAGGGGATGCGAATGACATCATGGAAACTAAGATAAGCATCCACATTGAGCCAAACATAAGGGAAGAGCTGATCAAAGCACTTATTGAATTCCAAGACGTTTTTGCATGGTCGTATGATGACATGCCGGGTTTAAGCACTGATCTAGTGGTTCACAAATTGCCCACTGANCGCAATCTGAACAGGGCAAGCCCAAAGGACAACTTTCCGTTACCAAACATCCATATCTTGATCGATAATTGTGTCGGACGTGAGATTGGGTCTTTCGTGGATTGCTACGTGGGGTATCACCAGATTCTAATGGACGAAGAAGATGCAGAAAAAATGGCTTTCATTACGCCGTGGGGGACTTATTGCCACCGGGTAATGCCGTTCGGCCTGAAGAACGCTGGGGCAATGTACATGAGAGCAATGACTACTGTGTTTCATGATATGATACACAAAGAGATTGAGGTGTACGTAGATGATGTGATCATAAAATCCAAACGTTAGGAAGACCATGTAGCAGACCTAAGGAAGTTTTTCCAAAGGCTTCGAAGGTACGACATTAAGCTCAACTCGACCAAATGTGCATTTGGTGTTCCATCTAGAAAGCTGTTGGGATTCATTGTCAGTCAGCGAGGCATTGAGTTGGACCCGTCAAAGATCAAATACATCCAAGAATTGCAGCCACCGAAGAACAAAACAGAAATGATGAGTCTGTTGGGAAGGTTGAATTATATCAGCAGGTTCATCACTCAACTCACAGCGACTTGTGAACCAATTTTTCGGCTATTGAAGAAAGATGTTGCAGTAGAATGGACGGCAGAATGTTAGGAAGCCTTCGACCAAATCAAGGGGTATCTATCAAACCCACCTGTGTTGGTCCCACCTGAACTGGGAAGACCGTTGATTCTCTATCTAACGGTACTAGAGAATTCATTTGGTTGCATACTGGGCAACATGATATCACAGGAAGGAAGGAGCAAGCCATCTATTATCTCAGCAAGAAGTTTATAGTCTATGAGGTTAAGTATACTCAACTTGAGAAGACATGTTGCGCCCTAACTTGGGTGGCACAGAAATTGAAGCATTATCTGTCATCCTACACTACTTACCTCATTTCACGCCTGGATCCATTGAAATATATTTTCCAAAAGCCTATGCCCATAGGGAGATTGGCGAAATGGCAGATATTACTTATAGAGTTCGACATCGTCTATGTGAAGAGGACGGCCATGAAAGCCCAAGCATTGGTCGATCACTTAGCTGAGAATCCTGTTGATGAGGAATACGAGCCCCTGAGGACCTATTTTCCTGATGAAGAAGTGATGCATATAGATGAGTTGGGATTGACCGATGAACCAGGATGGAAGCTTTTCTTTGACGGAGCTGCAAATCCAAATGGAGTTGGAATAGGAGCGGTACTTATCTCTGAAACAGGACATTATTATCCTGTTACGGCTCAGCTGCATTTCTATTGTACCAACAACATGGCCGAGTATGAGGTATGCATTTTGGGCTTTCGATTAGCTGCAGACATAGATGTCCAGGACATTTTGGTCTTGGGAGACTCGGACCTCCTGGTGTATTAGATTCAAGGTGAATAGGAAACACGGGATTTAAGGCTCATACCATATCGACAATGCTTGCATGATATGAGTAAGCGATTTCGATCAGTGGAGTTTAGACACATCCCAAGATTTCACAATGAGGTTGCCGATGCTTTAGCCACTTTAGCATCGATGTTGCACCACCCAGACAAGATTCATGTTTACCCGTTGCATATACAGGTTCGTGATCAGCATGCTTATTGCAACATGATAGAGGAATAAATGGATGGCGAGCCATGGTTTTATGATGTCAAGGAATACCTCAGGATGGGGACATACTCGAAGCAGGCCACCAGAGATCAAAAGAGAGTCATTCGGCAATTGGCAAATGGGTTCTTTCTCAATGGAGGAGTGTTATACAAAAGAACACCAGATTTGGGATTGCTGAGATGTATAGATGCTGGTCAAGCCACAACAGTGATGACAGAGGTACATGCTGGAGTTTGTGGGCCAAATATGAGCGGATATGTACTGGCGAAGAAGATTATTTGAGTAGGATATTATTGGCTCACTATGGAGCGTGATTGTATCAGTTTCGTGCAGAAATGCCATCAGTGTCAGATACACAGAGATCTGATTCATTCTCCGCCGATTGAATTGCATATAATGTCAGCACCTTGGCCTTTTGTTGCATGGGCATGGATGTCATTTGACCTATTGAGCAGGAAGCTTCCAACGGTCGTAGGTTCATTTTGGTAACCATCGACTATTTCACCAAATGGGTTAAAGCTAAGACTTTCAAATCGGTAATCAAGAAGGCAGTGGTGGATTTTGTTCATTCCCATATCATTTGTAGATTTTGGATCCCAAAGGTGATCATCACGGACAATGGTGCTAATCTTAATAGTAGTTTGATGAAAGAAGTATGTCAACAGTTCAAGATTACACACCGTAATTCCACCCCATATCGTCCCAAGGCGAATGGCGCGGTTGAGGCAGCCAACAAGAACATAAAGAAGATATTGAGGAAGATGGTAGAAGGGTCCAGGCAATGGCAAGAAAAGCTACCATTTGCATTGTTGGGTTATCGCACTACTGTTCGTACTTCAGTAGGTGCAACTCCTTATTCGTTAGTATATGGAACTGAAGCAGTGATACCAGCAAAGGTTGAAATTCCGTCTCTCCGAATTGTTGCTGAGGCTTGGATTGATGATGATGAATGTGTCTAAGCCCAATAGGAGCAGTTGAGCTTGATTGATTAAAAGAGATTGGCAGCAGTATGACATGGCCAATTGTATCAAAAGAGGATGGCAAGAGTATATAACAAGAAGGTGCGTCATAGGAAATTTGAAGTAGGACAGCAAGTGCTAAAACGAATCTTGCCACATCAGGCCGAAGCAAAGGGCAAGCTCGCCCCGAATTGGCAAGGGTCGTTCATTGTGACCAGAGTGTTATCCAATGGCGCTCTACGTCTGACAGATGTCGAGGGAAGATGTATCAACATGGCTATCAATTCTTACGCAATCAAAAGATATTATGTGCAATTTTTTTAATTGTAATTGTTGTTTATTTGTTTGTACTTGGCATTTATCGGAGAATGAAATGACGGAGGCAATTTTTCTACTATACAAACACTTTAACCTTAGCTTCCCCCTTTGAGCCTTATTTATTCTTTCATACCTCTCTCTTGGAAATATTAATGAAAAAAAATAAAAAAATAAAAAATCAAAATAAAGGAATCAAGTGAACTACGTTCGACCTGATTCCTCAAAGAGGATACGTAGGTGCCTCACGCCTCGGTCATAGTGTAACAAAAATCAAAAATCCCCCAAGTAAGAAAACTGGGACAGAAGTTGTGTTTTAAATTTTGAAAAAGAAAAAAAAGAAAAAAGAAAAGAGGGGTTTGATTCCAAGAGTTGTAATGTTTTACCCATTAAAGTTATTTCTTTTGAGATCTTTCTCTTTTAGCCACCCACAAAACCCATATTTGATGTCCAAAAAAGGCATCCCGATCAGTATCCGAGAGGTACCAAGTCAGGCAAATAAAAGCCGAGAATAACACACTGATCCTCGACTAAATGAGGATCACGAGTTGAAGGGATTGGTAACCAAAGGAATCCCCAGTAGAGAGAATCTTATCGGTAACACTCCCATCCCCAGATGCGAAAGAAAAATAAAATGAGAGAGTCTTATCGGTGAAAACCTTCACAGGCACCATAAGGTGACGAAAGCTGAGAGAAACAAAATGAGAGAGTTTTATGGTGAAAATCTTCACAGGCACCATAAGGCAACAAGAGTTGAGAGAAATGAGAGAGTCTTATTAGTGAAAACCCCTCGAAGGGCACTATGAGGCGACAAGGATATAAAAAGGGCAAACAAGATATGATTGGCGGAAAAGATCCGCATTCGATAGAGAATTGGGTGCTTGCTCATCCCCAGCAAAAGGAGGCCATCAGAAAGATGGATTGATAGGTAGACTGGGTTGGTTAGATCCGGAATGCACGTCATAATCGTTAGGATCGGTTATACCATTCAGATAAGTTCTTTTCCTTTTTCTTTACCCCAGTATTTGTTCAGAAAGACTTCTTCTTTTCTATCTTTTGAAGTCATCACTTTTCATTTCTTTGTTTTAAAATCTTTTTTTCCAGCAGTTTGTTTTTGAGAAAGATTTTTTCAGAGCTTACTACCAGTTGCCAAAATGGTGCAAAGCAAGATGCAAACAGGACAGGCCAAATATAAGGCAATAAAACGGAAAAGACGTTTGTTGCAAGATAAAATGATGAATTGGTCTGGAGTGTTTGGGAAAGTATGGAGAGAAGCAGAAAAACAACAGTTGAGAAGTTTGTGAATAATAATCGTCGGGAAGGAGGAGAATCCCCGGCAGATTTTCGACACAGTTCCAAGAGGGTCAGACAACACAGAGCGGGGAAGGAAGAAAAAGGGAAACCATCCCCAGCGGGAATATCATCCCCAGCAAAGTTTTGGTGGTGTAATGGAAATGCAGAGCAGGGAATGAGAAAAGGAGAACCATCCCCAGCAGGAGCATCACAACCAACCATCGCATTTTTAACTAACAAGTTTCTTTGATTTGAAACAGGAAAAGGAAAGGGCATTGATGGAAAGGCATGACATGTGGAAGATTATCAAACTGGGGCAGAAAATTTTCCTTTCATTTGGAAAATTTTCTGGAAGTCAAGTATCCACTTGGGAAAGAAGCCAGATAACACAAGGGAAGTGGTCTTTGAACCAGTATTATCCCCAGCTGTGTTGAAAGAAGGAAAACAACAAGTTTTGATGAAGGAAGCTATATCTAGTGTCATCCCCAGCAGCTTTCGAAAGAATGAAGCACCAGTTTTGAAGGAAGGAAAATTCCCCCAGCAGTGTTATCCCCAGCAGTTAAAAGGGATGCAACACAGTAAGAAGGAAATGGTTGCAAAGAGGAACAATGGCAACACGAGTGCAGTTTTAAAGTTATTGAAGTTGGGAGCCCGCCCGTAAAATGGAGGCATTACCTTTATATTTTTGCTGAAGTCAGGTACCCATTTGAGGAAGAAGGAAGATAACACAAGTTCTAAGGGAATGAGGAAAGCATCCCCAGCAAGAAGAGACGGAAGCTATGTCCATATCAAGATCTCTACGTTATATCAAGCCCTTCGCGCTGCATCAATCTTTGTAATTACACAATCAAGCACCACATGTCAGGTTTGTCCACCTTCAAATAGGATGTTTTGGGTTTATCCGCCCTCGAATAGGATATTTTGGGTTCATCTGCCCTTGAATAGGATATTTTGGTTTCATCCACCCTCGAATAGGATATGTTGGGTTCATCCTCCCTCGAATAGGATGTTTGGGGTTCATCCGCCCTCGAATGGGATATTTTGTGTTCATCCGCCCTCGAATAGGATATTTTGGGTTCATCCGCCCTCGAATAGGATATTTTAGGTTCATCTGCCTTAGAATAGGATATTTTGGGTTCATCCACCTTCGAATAGGATATATTGGGTTCATCCGCCCTCGAATAGGATATTTTGCGTTCATCCGCCCTTAAATAGGATATTTTGGGTTCATCCGCCCTCGAATAGGATATTTTGGGTTCATCCGCCCTCGAATAGGATATGTTGGGTTCATCCGCCCTCGAATAGGATATTTTGGGTTCATCCACCCTCGAATAGGATATTTTGAATTTAATCCTTTCTCAAAAGCACATTTAATTTATTTCGACCCGAGTGGTCATGCTTGTATAAACATTGCCAAAATATATATTTCATAAATCATTGCCAAATGCATTTTATTTTCAAAGTTGTTGTTGAAGTCAGGAGCCTACCTGAAGAGAGGAATACATTTCAAGTTAAAGTCAGTAAAGCAAAGGATCACAACAAGTTCCCCAGCATAAATTCAAGTTCAGCAATCAAAAGGGAGGCAACAGTGTTCAGAAGAAGGCAGTTCGGGCTTCGAAGAAAATTAATTCAAAGCTCACAAGAAGGAAATAAGCAGTCCAAGTTCGACAATCAAGAGAAGCCGACGAGTAATGAAGAAACATCAGAGGAAGCAAGTCAACAAGAAAACAAGGCGACAAGAGCATGCCTGAGGATCTAGATAAGATTTTGTACTTCATAGACGAGTTTAGTCTAGCTTCTCATTTTCTGTTTAGCATCGGTGTAATAAGGAGGTCTGAAAGCAGTAGTAAAGCATGCAGCAGCAGTAATAGCAAACTGCAGTCCCATGGTAGTCCCAGCTACCAAAACTTTCCGAACTACATTGACCTGATTCCCTTTTAGCTAGGGATATGTAGGAAACCTTTTGAAGCAAAGGTTCGGTCAAATCCTTTCAAAAACGATGCTTCACACGGAGTACTCAAACGAAAATCGCTCGTATCCGCTGACTTTATCTTTGCACGAAAACTCTTCGTGTTTCCGGGCAAAGAGGGGCAGCTGTGAGCACGTGATTTTTGCCCTATATGAGAATCACTCCCAAAAAATTAAAAAAAAAAAAAATAAACTCGTCTATGAAGTACAAAATAAAAATAATGTACTTTGTATTTTTTTAGTGTTTAATATCAAATTGTGTGATTTTCTTTTAATTTGATATTTAATTATTTGTGATAATAACTACTTAGAGTTAATTAATATTCTTAGTATAATTTGGTCAAGGTTAAATTTAGGTTTGTATTTTTATTTTTATTAGAAAGAAAATTTAAAAGAAAAAGAAAATAAAGAAGAGAGAAATTAAAATTGGGCCAATTCTTGAATTAATCCCTAAAACCCAAATCAAAACCATCCCAACTCAAGCCCAAACCTCACGTCCAACCCAACAAACCAACCCGCCCCGACCCGGTTCATCCGCCCACAACCATACGAACCCCCCTTTAGACCTCCTTCCTCATTTTCTAAACCCCAATTAGACAACCCAACGCTCCCTCCACCCTTTCTCTTCAGCTGACTAACCGTCAGCCTTCACCAGAAGAACGACCCCTCTATCGCCCTCATACCAACGAACCCAATCTCCATAACCAAAAAACAACACCCACGACTTGACTCTCCTGTCAACCCGACCCCCTCTTATCGTCAAACCTCCATTAACAACCACCCTTCATCTTACCATCTCCTGATAACGACCACCACTCCTAAATCCAAAGCTCGAGCTCGAACCAGTCGAAAAGTCCAGTCACGAGCACTGTGCCATCCCGTTTGATGTCTCGAGTCCGTGATTCTCTAGTTTGTATTATAGGTTGCAATTTTGGATTCATCAATAATATATCCCTTTGAATAACTTGGAAGAAAACAGAGCAATTAAAGTTCGAGTTCATTGATTCGAGTCCCCAGAGCGATTTGGTCTATGTTCGTGTTTGTTTTCTCGATTTTTACTCGCGTTTTAGCACTTGTGAAATGGGAAATTGAGGCTTTTTGTCGAGGTGTAGTTCGCGATCCCGTTCGAGTTTGATAGATGGCTCGAGTTCTGGAGTTAGCGAATCACTCGAGTCAACCAGTGTAATTGCTGAAATTTTTGTTAATTAAAACTGTTTCAGGTTCATCTTTTCTCCTTTTACTCTATTATTTGTGATGTTAATCTCATGTGTCATAATTGAAATATGTTGTGAGCCTATTCTCTTAGTTGTATGGTGATTTCGTATGTGTTCAGTCATGTGTGTTCAGCGAGTTCATTATGCGAATCAGTCTGGTTTTGGATTTGGTTTCTACTGTCAGATTTGTGCATTTAGACTCATTTCTGGTTTAGAGTGTTATTAACATTTCAAAGCTTTTTATCTATGGTATATGCTTGTTCTTCGCTCGCTAATTAGATCTATATGGACCTTTAAGTGTTCATTTGGCCTTCGTTATTGGTTTTAGTATCTTGTTTCACATTTGTATACATCACTGTTGTAAATGGTCTGTTTTGTTAATGTGAGTTGTTGAATGCTTGTTCAAAGTAGTAAATGGGGTTTGATATTCGAGTATTCTAGAAGTTGAATCCAATGATTGAAATCATTTGGTGAAGATTTGAGTAAGTTTGAAGAACTGAATTTGATTTTTTGAATTATGAGAGTCGAAAATAGCTTCTAATTCTGATGTAGTCCGAATCCATTTAGTGTGAATTAATTGATTGAGGAATTTTAGTGGAGAAGAGGAGTGTAGAGGGTTTGAACTATGTTTGGGATATTTAGTTGTCTGATATGTGAAGGGAAGTAATTAGAAAGCCTTTAAAGATAGCTTAATTTGAGAATTGTTTAGATTAAAGGGATCTCACCTACTTAAGAAGTTGCTAGCACATGGTAATGGTTAAAAGTGAATTCATTGAGTTAGGTGGAAGAATTTTTAAAATAAAAAGAGACTTGTTGGTTGGCTTAATGCTTTTAAGAGTTGGAAAATGGATAACACGATGGTAATAAAGAAAAAGCTAAAAGGGATGCACATGGAAGGAAAGTGTTTGAATAAAAAAGGGAGTTAGGTATGGTCTTTAAATAGAAAACACATTTGGAAATATTAAAAGTGGAAGAACACATAGAGAGAGCATAAGACGACTAAGGGAGAAAACTTCAAAGATTTAGAAAGCTAAAAAATCCTAAAAGTTCACAGGCGGCTGAAATAAAAAAAAACTACAAAGAGTTTTCACTATTCCATTGAAATTACCCTGAAATTCCTGAGGATCATTGTACTAAATTGAGTCATGAGCATCAAAAGCTCAAAACGAGTCGAGTCAGTGGGATATTGGAGTATTTTGGTTCATTTTGGATGGATTTTTGATAGCTGGTTTCTTTTGACGTTGCTTGGTTTCGAATTGCGTTTAAATGGATTCCTTCTGATCGTCTTTGGGGTGGATTTATTGCTGAAATACTGCTTCTACTGCTTTGCCCTGTTGATCCCTAGTTTTCCTTCTTTCTTTTTCGAATTCCAGGTACCTTTCTATTCATGAGCAACAAATGGATGTTGACTATGTGAATCAAGTGGCAATTTGATGAAATGCAAGTATATTTTCATATAGTTTTCTTTCTGCTTGACTTACTGCTTCATTACTATGTGATTAGAATTTAAATTACAAAGTTCCAATTTGGGCCTTTACTTTGTTATTCGTGCATGCTGAATCTATGAGTGGAAGTGAGATGTGCCGAATCTGGGCTCAGTAGTGAAAATAAATATGCGGTTGTAATGAACAATGGACTGTGTGCTAAATTTATTTGGTTATGTCAAGTGAAGGGACTGTTAAAGCATTTGTATTAGTAATTCATTTAGTGTTGCAGATTATAGACCTTCTTGTGCAGTTTTCTGTTGAATATCAGGGCTGTTCAAACCATGGTAACTATCTGAGTTCGCTTATTTGTTGGGTGTTGATTTGTACGTTTAGCTCACATAGATTCCGTGTCTTTACAAGTGAGGTTAATTCTGAAGCTAAGGTTGAGACTCATTTTTAAAAGGGGGGTGGTAGAAAACTGATTTGGGACTTGATGATCAAATGATGTTTTGATTTAAAGATTGGTAATCAGAATGGTTATGCTGTCACTTCATTTTAGGAGGATTAAAATCAGAAAGAATAATCATGAAGTTATTGTTTGGTGTGTCGAAATTTGTGTTTTAATTTGTTTAAGTTGATTTCATCCCATGGCAAGCATCTCGGTTTCAGTTACGAGTCTAGGTACATACCTCTTTACTTGTATCTTTAGTTCTGATCTATGTTGAAGTATGAGTTTTATTTCCCTTTTCTTTTCTTTGAAATTAGTTGATGCAGTGTTTAAGTTTACAAATTGTTTGGTTTTTAACACAATTTGAATGTTTAGCCTCAATGTAGTAACTACACAAAATTTGATTGTTTTTCCTATTAAGGACAAATTGTTAGCAGTGTTTTGTGACTAAAAATATGTTGAACCCCACATGTTTTGGCTAAAATTTTATTTGTGTATCATATCAGTAGTTATATGCTGTTAAATTCGAAATTGAGTTGTTGAAATATGACTAAACGAGATGGATCTTATAAGTATCACCCATATGTTAGAAAAGATGACATTGAAAAATATGTTTGGTTTGACTCGCTTGAGGTTCGATTTTTCATACACAAAATGCTAAGAATTAGCAATTGTCACTTAGCGAAAATTGACAGAACAACTGAAAGAACTTTGCCGAATTAGTCAGGTATCAAATGATTTCGTAAATTTGAGCTTTAGACATGCAACGTATTGGAATGGATTCCTACAAAAATTTGGTATATAGTTTAGGGAATTAATTAAAAGGATTGCTATTGGAAACAATTAAGAAAGAATAAATCATGAATAATCGTAGTTTACTTTAGGCCCGATTTAGATTAGTATTGCGATTGTGTATACGTTCGCGTAATATAATTGCAAATTAAATTCTTAAAAGACCCGAGGGATGCGTTCGCGCAACTTCGACCAAAAGGTTTATTAATAAAATAAATAAAGCTTTATTAATTATGGACACGTACGCGTGACATGATTTTTGACGTGCCAAACAAATAGGTACACGTACGTGTGGCCCGTTTCAAAATAAGAATAAAAGCGGTTAAAAAGTTAAAATTTGCACATAGGTTCATAATTATTTAAAATCAGATAAATCAAGCCGAATATAACAGTTGAGCGACCGTGCTAGAACCACGGAATTCGGGAATGCCTAACACCTTCTCCCGGGTTTTCCTTACTTGGATTTCTGGTTCGCAAACTGTTAAACAGAGTCAATCTTTTCCTCGATTCAGGATTCAACCGGTGACTTGGGACACCCTAAATCTCCCAAGCGGCGACTCTGAATCTCTTAATAAATGAATCCCTTTTCGATTGTCCTTTAATTGGAAAAACTCCTTTTATTACGCCTTTCCGGGGTGTAGTAGGTGAAAAAGGAGGTGTGACAATAAGTACATCCTTGTTGCTATGGACTACGTGTCTAAATGGGTTGAGGCTGCAGCGTTGCCCACTAATGATGCAAGAGTGGTAGTAGGATTTCTGAAAAAGAACATATTCACCCGGTTTGGGACACCAAGAGCGATCATATATGACGGAGGCACTCACTTCTGTAATAGAGCCTTCGAGAAACTACATGCAAAATATAGTGTACTCCACAAGGTGGCCACCCTTACCATCCGCAAACCAGTGGGCAGGTTGAAGTTTCCAACACGCGGATAAAAAGTGTACTAACCAAGACGGTGAATGCCACACGAATTGATTGGGCAAAGAAACTTGATGACGCACTCTGGGCCTATAGAACTGCATTCAAAACACCAATAGGTATGTCACCATATAAGTTGGTATTTGGGAGGGCCTGTCATCTTCCTGTAGAGCTAGAACATCGAGCTTGGTGGGAACTAAAGCAATTGAACATTGATCCTGACGCAGCTGGACAAAATCGTCTGATAGAGCTGCATGAGCTGGAAGAATTTAGATATCAAGACTTTGAAAGCATGAGGCTATACAAGGAAAGAATTAAGAAGTTGCATGACAAACACATTGTGGACAGAGATATCAAACCCGGTGACAAGGTATTACAGTATAATTCAAGGTTGAGATTATTTTCGGGTAAGTTAAAGTCCCGATGGTGAGGACCATTTAGAGTGGTACAAATGTTCGCAAGTGAAGCTGTTGAGACCGAATCAGAATATAGGACAAACAAGTTCTCAGTAAATGGGCAAAGGTTGAAACATTACCTTGGAATAGCTGAAGAGAAAGGGGATACAGTGGTGATCAATTTTAAAGAACCCCAGTACGCGAATGAAGAGTGATGGCTCAACTACTTGGGTCGTGCCGCGATATTAAATCAGGCGCTGCATGGGAGGCAACCCACGAATGTATTGTAAGTGTAGTATGTAAAAAAAAAAGCTCGTGCACCGTGACCGCTGCTGCGGGAGAGTGTGTCTTAGATCGCGGCACGGACCGCGGAAATAATTGGAGCATCTAAAATTCCCCGCGACCGTGGCGCGGACTGCGGTTGGACCGCGGGAGACACTGCCTCAAACCACGGTGCGCACCACGGAGACGATCGCGGTCGGGTACGAGGTTGGTAATTTTTTTATTTTATAAATTTTTTTCTTTTTCTACATTTCTCTTCCCTTCTTCTTTTAAAATTAAAACACAACACACCCCCATCTTCCCATAAAACACATGCACCTCCCCCTCAAATCCCTAATCTCTCTCTCTAAAACATAACCCGCCTCCATACTCTCATCTTCTCCTTCTTCCTTCACAAGACCCATCATCCCTCCTCCGCTAAGGTATGTATTCCAGCCCCCCTTCTCTTTTCTTCATATCTATTGTGTTATACGCTAGTTCAATGTTGTATAATGTAGTATTAGTGCTAGAATTTTTGTTAGTTTTTTCTTCTTCTTCTTTTCTAGTGTAATTTCATTTTTGTTGGCATATGTTGGTGAAGGGGATGTATATTGAATATTGAATGTGTGTTTTTGGTGGGTGATTGTTTTTAGCAAGTGTGGAGAGTGTGGGTGTAGTGAATAATTGAATTGGGAAAGTTTTCTTGATTCCCATGGGCCATAAATGTGAAGATAATTGCCTTGCCCACAATGTGTTTGGGAAATTGCCTCAATGGAGTTATAAGGAGATGTTGTGACATGGTTGTGGTGAAATCTGAGTAACCACCCATAGTCACACATTTTAGGTTCATACTAATACGCGTTTCTCTATTTTGACAGGTACTATGAGTTCATCCCGTAAAAGAAGAAACACCGGGTCCTCTGCTAGTGGCCCAGGAGGCTCCTCACGAGCTAGGGGCCAAACCAGTGCACCACAATTTGATAGCACTCGGTTCGTCTCTGAAAAAGCAGAGACAAGATACAATCAGAAAGCTGCAAAGAAGTTACTTTATGAGGTCCATGTCGATAGGAAGGCATTGGTGCAAGAATGCCCCAATATGTTTAATGAGCTACGGAGGTGTCAGCTGGACATCTTCTTTGAGGCTCCCGAAGAGGACAATATTCAGCTAGTGCGGGAGTTTTATGAAAACCTTCCAGAACACGAGGATGGGGCTGTGACTGTGTGCAACACCGGGGTTGATGCTTCTATAGAGGCCATCCGCAGAGCTTATCGCCTCCCCACATTCACGGGTGATGATCACTACATCATGTCTATTCGCCCGATGGTTGACTGGGACAGAATTCTGGAGGTCATCTGTATACCTGGCAGACAACCCAAATGGATAGCATAACCGACGACTCTAAACTGAAAGTCTCTTACTTGGGAGGCCAAATGTTGGCTCACTGTCATCACCACTCGGTTGCTACCATCCAGGAATACCACAGATGTGAATGGGCCACGGGCCGCTATGATCTACTGCTTCATGACTCACCAAGGGTTTGATGTCGCCCGAGTCCTCTATGAAGAAATGTTCATTCGATCACCCGATCTAATCAAAGGCCACTACTTCCCTTCTCTTGTCACCCGTCTGTGCCGCCTTGCAAATATCCCTGAGAACTCTCGAGTTGATGGGAAATTACCTCTAAAAATGGCTTTTCGGGTGAAAAAAATTGGACTAGAGGGAAGAGAGACGGTACAACACAGTGATGACTCGTCTGATGAGTCTGAGGATGATGTTGAGGCTATTGAGACCACAGCTCCTCATAGAGGGGATGAGGCAGGATCATCACAGCCACGCCAGAGCACTCGCATGGCTGCTTTGGAGCAGGAGATGACTAGACTGCAGACCTCCGTCGCTGACTTGGGTACCCGTATTGATGCAGTGGCTGACCGACAGGTGAAGTCAGAAAAGAAATTCATGGGCTGGTTGAGAGCTCAGGGTCGCGCCTGCAACGTGAACCCAGACACAGTTTTAGATCAAGAGTGACCCCTCAGGGAAGTTCCTTTACCTCACTGTTTTTTTTATATCGTCAAGCCATGGGGACATGTCTCCATTTTAAGTGTGCGGTGGGGGAAACTTTGTTGTATGTTGTACTTGTGAAAATTATCTGTTTGTTGTTCTTGATTTTGTTTTGTGTTAATTGCTTTAGAAATAGAGTAACAGTTTTTTAGGAAAGTTAAAATAGTAAGCGACTTGTCCCTGCGATGGATCTCTTTCGGCGGGGTTCTTGAAGGACTAAGTCGAGAGAAAAAAGAAAGAAAAAAAATTGAAATATAAAGACTCTTCCTAATGACGGATCCTTTAGATAATTTTCTTGAGGGAAGCTAGTCTACAGAAAATACCAAAAAGATTTTTTTATTTATTTTTTTATTTTTTAGGTAGTGTAGTAACTCTCTTTTGGTTTTTCTTTGGGCCACAGTTCTTTTCCAAGGGTTTAGCTTGAACCAGGTATAGGTAGATTTTTTTTTCTTGTTTTAGGTTAGGATTAATGGGCAACGAGTTTAAAATTGAAGAAGAAAAACCCGTAGCGTTCTTACACCTGAACACAATAGACGCTAGAGTGTAACACTTAGCTTCAAGGGTTGAATCTTATTTAAATGCCTTAAAAATTGTATGTTTGTACCCAACTTGAATACTTAAAGAAAATGTCTTGATAAACTAATCCAGAGTGAGTCATGTGCCATGTGTGTGTGAGTGTTACTGTATTCCATATTGTACATTTGATGCCTAGAACTTGCCCTGTGTGTTTGCAAATTGAAATAGTAGCTGCATTCAGTCTTAGAAGTGCTATAGGCATTTCTTTGCTGAGCCAGATATGTATATTTGACCCACCTAATTGTTATGTATTGTAGTTAACCCCTTTGAGCCTATAATCTTTTTTCTTTGGAAACCACATTACAAGTCTTATCCATTTGTTTGAATTAACTATCTATTTGAACCTTTTCACCTCTCATGAGCACTTGAATTGTTATGAACTTTGTAAAAGTTAAAGTGTGGGGTGGTTGGTTTGGCTTTTGAGTGGAACTAATTGAATAAAGAGAAAGGTGCACTGTTTTGAAAAAAAAGGAAAAGCAACGTTAAAAAAAAACATATATTTCCTTGATAAGTGGTGGCTCTTGATGTAAGTGTGCTTAAGGAAGAAATGGGTAATTTACATTGATGTGAAGGTGAAATTTTGGTTTGACAGAAGTATAGGGTTTGAATGTTAAAAATGTATGTATTAAAGTACTTAGGGAGGTGTAGTCACTCTTATATCAAAATGCATCCTACTCGTCCCGTAGCATACATTACAACCAAATAAAGACCTAATTGATCCAAGATTGAATGAGCTCGATTAGTCGAGTACTACACTACGGGCAAGCTTATGGTGCATCTTTGTGGCATGTGAATGTTCGTTGTGGAGAGTGACCGAATTCTGTCTATTTGAGTTCCTAATTGTCATCACTATCATTATATATATGGAACTACTCTCTTGTGTGATGTGAGGGCATGTGATTCACAAAGGAAAGGTGCGTCTTGACTATTGTGTAGAGTGGTTTGAGTAAGTGCAAATATTACGGGGTATGAAAGATTTGATTCTTGAGGTAAAAGCTGCTCACTACTAGGTGTAACTCTTGTAAAATGTTCATGGTGTGAGTCGTTGAGGGAAAATCATAGGGAATGAATTTTGATGGAGTGTGGTAAATTGCTCGAGGACTAGCAATAATTTAAGTGTGGGTGTTGATAATAGGCTATATAGTTGTTATTTATACCGTAATTGCCCATGCTTTGTTGTTGTTTTATAATGTAAATTGCCAATAAAATGCTTTAATTGGTGCTATTTGGTTTCGCAGGGAATATAAGATATGAGGAAGCAACATGAAGTATTTGGAGGCAATAATGTGAAGAAAACATCCACTCAAGATGTACCCGAACACAAAAGAGCAAAAGAGAAAAAACGCGGAGACAAAAGCCCAGGCAGTGTTCACCGCGGTTCGGGCCGCGGTTTGAGGCACTGCCTCCCGCGGACGCGACAAGCTGTTCACAACCAAAAATTTCAAGGGGCCAAAGTGTCAATTCGGGGAAACTTTTTTTAAAACCCTTATAAGATGTAGAAACTCGCTCAAGATAGGCTAGGCTTATTTTGAGATTACTTTTGGAAGAAGAACAAGTGTGAGAGATCACCCAAAACATCATAATTCTTTATCTCTTCTATTTTTTCATTATGAATAATCTATTAGTTTTATCTTCCGTTATTATGAGTAGCTAAATACTTTAACCTAAGGTTTTGGTGAAACCCGTTGGGTATGACTTGGTTGTTATATTAATATAATTTTGAATTGGTTGTTAATCTCTATTTGTTCATCTACATTTTGATTGTGGTTAGTTGATAGGGCCCTCAATTATCCGTCCCTATTTAGTATGTATCTGCTTGAGAGAGAGAGTGCATATTTAGGTGATTGTATGAATAATATCACTCCCGGAGTATAGACGAGATTCATAACCGAGGGTTTAGAGGTTGGATTAGAGATAACGATACCTCAGGTGCAATCTAAGTGAACCGTAATGTGAATCTAGCTAGCGTAGCTTGAGAAAGTGCGTCTAGTAAATTATCATAATTACTTGAGAAAGATTTATAATAGCTGGAGCATTCATGATTGATGGAGACAAATAAGTCTCAGTTATAAAACATATTCAACCAAGGAAATCAACAACGTGGGAAACCATTACCTTAGACATTATTCCAATTATATACAAGCAAGCTTAGTTAACTTTCAGCTTTATTTATTTTTAGTTTAGTTGTTAGATATATCATCAATTGTGAATCACAAAGTTTGGGAAAATTGATTGTGTGGATTTAGTAAGTCCGCCAAGAGTAATTGATAGGTTAATTCTTTGTGGTTCGACTTCTAGCAGAATTACTCAGACCATATTTGCTACGTCCGTGTGTGTCTTTTTATAAGGCATAGTTTGACGTTATCAACTAACCGTTATTTTCTTTCATTGTTAATCACCTTACTGTCTTGTTGTTTTTATTCTGCTTTTATATGGCTTTTTGGTACTCTCCCTTCTTGTCTATATTTTCATTATTGTGGTGCTTATGCATTCCTGAGCCCAGGGTCTATTGAAAACAATCTCTCTATCTTCACAAGGTAGGGGTAAGGTCTGCGTACATACTACCCACCTCAGACCCCACAGTGTGAGATAATACTGAATTGTAAATATTAAATTCATAATTTTAAAAATATAATATGTTTCGTACTAAGAAAATAAAGGTTAACGTATCGAGTTCAAATTCTAAATCTACCATTCGAGTAATGTCCTTTCGCTTAGTTGAATGTTGCATATAGAGTTTGAAAGTTTGGAGTTTGGACCACACTTCTTGTTCTTTCTCTATAAGAAGACCTCCCCCTTGCATTTCAAATCCAACTGTACGTATGGTTCAATTTCTTCGAATTGAGGAAACCCTGGCGCTTACAAATCAAACTTCAATATTTAGTTTCTTGAAACAGTTTCTCATTCTTCTTTTACTACACTTTGCAATGAAATTACCAAGAAAATGAGGAGGACGAATGCTAGTATGCTACTAAACATGAGAATGCGAAGAAGAGAATATCAAGTAGTAAAAGACTTGGAAGGTTTCTCAAGGAACAGCGAGGACGGCTTTACATTATGAGAAGATGTATAATCATTCTTCTTTGCTGGCATGACTAATTAATGCCATGTCAAATTGTCATTGTGCATGGATGAGCAGGAAGATGAAGAGTCACTTTTTTACGCCTCCACGGCTAGAGTTATCCAATATCTTGTTAACTGTTTGTTCTGATTAATTTTATCATATTTGATTTTCATATTCCTTAAAGGAAGGGCAACAAGGAAAATATAATTCTTTTATATTTAGCTAGTTATTTTTTTTGGAGGAAAATATTTTGGACTTCTATACATTATGATTATTCTTTTTCATTTAGTAGCATCCACAATATAGTCCTTAAGGGACTTGAAAGTCTTGTTGAGGGGGGAGAATTTGTGAGACAAGTGTTATGTTGTCACTCTGTGCCTTTTTGTGACATTGTTCTCTCGATATTTTGTACTCTCTTTTATATAGTTGATTGCTCATTGTAACGATCCGACCGGTCGTTTTGAGTATTAGCGCTCCGTTCAGCAGTCGGAGGCCATGAACAACTTCATTTCAGGTATTATGACTTGTTCGCTTGGTCGGAATTTAAATTCGGGAAGATCGAAGTTAAATTTAGATGAGAATTCTCATTTGAGAAGCTTAAAGTTGAAAGAATAAACTAGGATTGGATTTTTGAGTAAACGACATCGGAATTGAAATCCGAAGGTTCCAGCAGGTTCGTATGATGATTTCGGACTTGGGCGTATGCCCGAATTGGGTTTTGGATAACCCGGGAGCGTTTTGGCGCCTATAGTGGAAGTTAGCATTTTAGAAGAAATTTCATAAGTTTAGTTTGAAGTGCATATCGGTGTTATCAACGTCCACTTGGAATTCCGAGACTGTGAATAACTCCGTATAGTGATTCTGGAGTTGGGAGCGAGATCGGAAGTGAATTCGGAGGTCCGTAGACCATTTTGAAGCCATTTGGCTAAAGATAGAAATTTGAAGGTTTTTGAAGAGTTTGACCGGGGGGTTGACTTTTTGATATCGGGGTCGGAATCAAATTTCGGAAGTTGGAGCAGGTCCGTAATGTCAAATATGACTTGTGTGCAAAATTTGAAGTCAATCGGACGTGATTTGATAGGTTTCGGCATCGGAAATAGAAGTTGGAAATCTGAAAGTTCATAAACTTGAATTTGGGGTGTAATTCGTGATTTTAACGTTGTTTGATGTGATTTGAAGCCTCGAGCAAGTCCGGAATGTATTTTGGGATTGGTTGGGGTCCCGGGGGCCTTGGGTGGATTCCGGGTGGTTAACGGATAGAAAGTTGGATTTTTGGAAGAGCTGGGCAGCTGGTATCTGGTATTTCCACTTCTGCGGAAATGGGACCGCAGAAGCGGATCTGCAGGGGCGATAGGGTGGACCGCAGAAGCAATTTTGATCTGGGGCTCGAGGATCGCAGATGCGATTCAGATTCTGCAGAAGCGGAACCGCATCTGCGGAGGAGGTGATCGTAGAAGCGGAAAGGTTTGCTTGGGGAGGAATCGCAGAAGCAATTTCTGGACCGCTTAAGCGGGACCGCTGATGCGGTTTGAATTTCGCTGAAGCGGAAATTAGCTGGAGCTCGGGGAGCCGCAGAAGCGGATTTTTGTCTGCATAAGCGGGACCGCATAAGCGGGACCGCAGAAGCGGTCCCTGGACCGCAAAAGCGGAAAGAGCTGGGGGTAGAGTGATGTTTTAAAAATCCGATTTTGGCTCATTTCATTTCATTTTTTCTTCCATGGGAGCGATTTTTGGAGCAACTTTGAGCGTCATTTTCGTCATCAAGCATGGCGTAAGTGATTTCTACTGGTTTTGTGTTAAATACATTGATTATGTATGAGATTAATCATGGAAATTAGAGTAAATATTGAGGTTTTGGTCGAAAACCTA
>MU682641.1:0-43894 GCA_026770625.1 Nicotiana glauca
TTCTATCTCTCTCCTGCGCCGCAGACATCGACGCACCCAACTAGTCAAGAACTTTCATGATCCCATATAGGAGAATATTATTACAAACTCCAAGCTCCGCATACCAATAGGAAATATACTCATTTTCAAACCACGGTAAAACACATCACGAACCCCTTCTTCCAATCCCATTGCACAAGCTAAACTGCCAGGACTGAATCCTCCTACCCAAACTAGGCTAAGCAACTACCAGCACGCAAGAGCTTTGTTGCACCATACCTGTAAGACTCATTACCCCGAACACATACAACGAATTAATTATACCCTTATCATACTGATTCGGTTTATTATCAAGCTGTTCCATTTGTCCCAATTTCCTTTCTGATTCATCTTTAATTTAATATTCTCCTTCGCTGTAGCACCACAATACCTCAACTCAGGTTACCACACGAGACTCGTACATAAGACCACTCNACCATTACCTTTCACATACGGATACATAGTATCCCATAATTAACATAACATACCACAAGTCTTGATCTCTTCTAAAGAAAGTACAGTCTCTAGCCACATACACAATCTTAAGACACCTGACTGTTACATACAAAATCTTGAACACCGCAAAACCATTCTCGGGAGTCATTCACCCTTATTCAGTTATTGAACAGAACCACTCATGCCTTGTTAGTACTCTGACACCGCAGAACATGATTTTATACAGATACAAACAACCAGCTTTCTGCTCTATGCACTGATCATTCTTTATCAACAGCAACTCAAACATCCTAGTATTTCTTCTCATCTACGAAGCACCATATAACTTTCATCAAAATTCCCCTTCACACACGCCATTCTCGGCCCAATTTTCCGTGACCACAACTGATTCGCCAACATACTTTGAGACAGAACCAACATAGCACACGAAGGTGCAATCAGCTAGTCAGTAGCAACCTCCCCAACTTGGCTCGAAGCCATATACAAGGCACTCTTAACAACTCCTAGCACTTTTACTCTAATGATGCCACAATGTTATAGTGAGACTAAACTCAAGTCATATACAAGTTTTGTAGAGACACGTATCATCAAAAAATTTAACTCTTTTACAATTCTTGCATTCATTCACACAACAGCTCAGCCCACTCTTTAGGCGACAATATCTTTACTAAGTCTCAAATCTTTCCAAAAATTTCGACAGAGTTTCCTTTGTAATTGACCTATCCACCTGCCAGAGAATCATCAAAACCATCCTAACAACACGTCCACAACTCGACAAGGCATCACAATGTATATCAACAACATTAATCTCAATACTACACGGATTATACTATCAAAATGGATACATGGACATGTGTTGCACCTATTCGAATCATAACACATATGAAATACCTTTCAATTACACATAAGAATCAAACCACCTAAGGACCCTCCGCAGGAGATAACCCACCTGCTTTGCCTCGATTTGGAATTTCAGCACACCTTCCACCATAATACACATAGCACAGCCAATTAGTCTTCCTGAGTCTGAACTCATACCACCGCACGTAATGCACTTTACTCTTCCACTAAGATACATGAAAACATTCTTCATGACCATAAATCGGGGCTACACAACAGATCACAATAAGAATTGAGCACCTAACAGCTCATTCATTAGCAAGCCGCCATTTCCACAATTAGGGACAATACTGATCATATAAATTCATAATACCAGCTCGCAAAATCAGCACCTCGGTGCTCAAGCCATAGGCAAAGATCCGGCCTCACGTCCTCCTGACCGGCCCAACATGAACTCACTGAGATTATCTCTCACCCCTCGATCGGGGAATCACAAGCCGTCAAGTCAAATATATTACTAAGTGCTCGAGTGCGCATACAGACGTGTGAAAGAAATTTCAAGAATTATATCTTAAGCTGAATCAAGTATGCACGATAAGAATTCCAAGAATGTGAAGTTTTCCTAAAGGTTCTGCAGCCTCTCGAGGATAAATACAGACGTCTCCGTACCGATCCGCGAGACTCTACTAACCGGCTCATGACTCATGAGGCCTAGTAACCTAGGCTCTAATACCAACTTGTCACGACCCCAAATCCCGGTCGTGATGGCACCCAACACAATTGCTAGGCAAGCCCGACCATTTACACTCCCAACCCGAGCATGAAGCTCAAAATCAGTTAATTGAATATCATTATCGACAATAAAGCTAAAATCTTAACTGGCAGATAGAAACCAAACTGGATAATCTCCCAAAGACCTGGGGGTCATGAGTCTAGAGCCTCTAACAATACATAGTAATAAAACTCCATACTACAATGATCAAAACTGCGGAAAATAATAAAGAGACAGGGAAGGATTCGGGTCCTGCGGACGTTAGGCAGCTACCTCGACAACTCCAAATAAACTCTGAAGCAACGACTAGCTCAGCTAAGCTCCCAAAAAACCTGAATCTGCACACATGGTGCAGGGAGTAAAGTGAGTACTTCCAACTCAGTGGTAATAAGAGTAAATAATGCTGAGAAGAAAGAAACCATGTAAGAGCACTACCTCATGCTATAAAATACAATACAACACTTTTTGGACAACAGTAGTTCCATGAAAATCCTTTATAAAACATCTGACTCAGTTTAAAACCTCTTTTGAAAGCATCTCTTTCTTTCCTTATTAACTATTAAGCACATGAATACGATATCAAGTAGTGCAAGTCTGCACACAAATCAGCCCCTCGGGCACAACACTCATTTAGCAATTTACACCGGGCTATCTGGTCAACAAGGCAAGTAATACAGGTATGCCAATAATATATGAGTGCTAAATGTCATGCCACGTAGTACAAACAGATACCAATGCATGAATGCAAGCAATGCACATGACCGCTACGGCGTGTAGCCTGATCCATTTGGGCGCCCGACGCTCACTGTGGGGGTTCAGACTCCGGAGGGGCTCCTACAGCCCAAGCGCAATATCAATATCACTCACGCTGCGGCGTGCAGCCCGATCCATGCATAGTCATGAATGCACATCAGCCTCTTAGGCAATAGTCACATAGCAGTTCTCAGCCAAGATGTCAGTAAAATATCAATTAAGTTTTCAAATCTTAGAAAGATGGCTGAGTTTGCAAAATAATATTTTTAAACTTTGGACTGAGATAGAAATGTACACAGTAATGCAAAAATAGTGGTTTTAATCCCCGAAGGATTCAAACGTTCAGCACGAAGCCCAAAACATAACAATCAGTCCAAATCATGATAGCATCAAATAGTTTTCATTTAATCACACGGTGAAATCAACAATCGGGACGGACCAAGTCACAATCCCCAATGGTGCTCTACCCCACGCTCATACCTAGCGTGCAAGTCACCACAATACAACACTATGATGTGCAAGTCCGGGGTTTCAAACCCTCAGGACTAAATTACAAGTATTACCCACCTCGAACCGGCAAAAACTCTAGCCCGCGATGCCTTTGCTCCTCAAACCGGCCTCCACGCGCTTCCAATCTATCCAAAATCATAAGGAATACATCATAATATGCTAATGGGACATAACCCAATCGAAAGAACTCGAAAAAATACGAAATTGGCAAAACCATAAAAGAAGAGAAGTATTATAGAGCAAAGTACAGAGAGAGGAAATTCTTATTGATATGGGATGCCCCGGGCCCACGTCCCGAAAAATTTCAAAATTTACATTTTTAGAATCCTCGTCTCGCCACAAGTCCGTACACATCAAGAACACCCAAATCGGACCACAAATGGCCCCTCAAATCCTTGATTCTAACCATGAGGGTTTTCTACCCTTTTCCAACAAATCCTCAGATTAAACGCTAAAACTCGTAATAGATTCAAGTTATATAATCAAAATTTAGTTAAGAACACTTACCACATTGTTCTCCATGGAAAATCGGACCAAAAATTGCCTCAACCGAGCTCCAATCGCCAAAAATGGGAAATGGGAACGAAGTCCCATTTCCAGAACTTAAACTTTCTGCCCAGGCCATTTTCGCTTCCGCGATAAAAACGTCGCTTCTGCGGATATCTTCCGCTTCTGCGGATTTGACCGCTTCTGCGACCAAAATTCCGCTTCTGCAATAGCGCAGGAGCGGTTCCCAAATCCGCTTCTGCGGAATCAACGCACAAGCCACAACACCACTTATGCGGTCCATTTTTCGCACAAGCGAGACCGCTTCTGCGGTCCGAACCTCCGCTTCTGTAGAACTTTCGCACCTGCGACTTCTCCTTCTCTTCTGCGGAACCGCTTCCGCAGTCCATTTCCGCATAAGCGAAAATGCCAGATACCAGAACCCTTCAGCAGTCTCCAAACTCCAAATTTCATCCCGTTAGCCATCCAAATTCACCCCGAGGCCCCCGGGACCTCAACCAAAAATACCAATACGTCCTACAACCTTATTCAAACTTGTTCCAATCATAAAAATGCTAACGTTAATATCAAAATCCTCAATTATGACCAAATCAAAGCCTAAATTTCTTTAAAACTTCCGAATTGCATATTCGATCAAAAACTCAATCAAACGACGTCTGAATGACCTGAAATTTTGCGGACAAGTCCAAAATCACCTAACGGAGCTACTTCAACTCACGGAATTCCATTCCGACTCCCGGATCAAAATATCACCTATCCACCGGAAATCGCCAAACTACTAACTTCGCCAAAATAGGCTAACTTCTTCACCGGACCTCCAAAATTACTTTCGATTGCGCTCCTAAGCCTTAAATCATCACCCGAAGCTAACCGAACCATTGGAATTCACATCCAAGCCCTCTAACTCATAAGTCAACATCCGGTTGACTTTTCCAATTTAAGTCTTCTTAAAAGAGACTACGTGCCTCATTTCTTAATAAAAATACTCCAATTAAATTTTAACGCACCCAATACCGATAATGAGACATAAAGCAATACAATAAGGGGAAAATGGGGCGATAATACCTGAGACGACGGGTCGGGTCGTCACAGGTCATGAATGATTAAATTGTTGATAGCACACTTTGAACTATATGAACTAAATTAAAATTAGCGGCCTATTAAAAACAATTTAATATTAAGAAAAGTTTGATAGAAGTTACACAAACGCATACTCTGAATTAGTTTTTAGAATCGTGATTATGTTACGCGAATGTATACACAATTATGATGGTATTTTAAACACGCCTAATGGCCTTTCTACGAATATTCCTTCTTAACATCTAATTATAATATTTATGAGGGTCATCGGCGATTTAATTAAGATAGCACACCTCAATGCGATTAAAAGAGTTACACTTAATTAGGCCTAAAGGATATTCTTATTTACGAATGACTTGAATTTAGTAAATGACAATTAGCAAGAAAGTTTGGGGATGATGGACTTTTAATTATTTAAAGCAGATTCTGGTTTTGGGCTTAAACTCAACAAATTATTGAAAGGAAAAACTGGGCTAAAATATGAGCTCAGAAATGTGGCTAGGCACACGGTCTCTCATTTCCAAGTGGGCAACTGACCTAGCCCAATTCGTTGCCTGGAATAAGCAGTTTGAGGGGTAAAGAGAGCTGAAGAGGTTTGGGCTTGAAATTGAGCCCAATGGAAGAATGGAAATAACTAAGACTTAACAAGGGCTGTCCACAACCCAGGCGACCCTATTTGGACCAAATTCAACCTTAACTTTGGCATGAGTATAATGAGAAGTAAAGCCCCACTGAGGCCCTAAATAGCCACACATCACATGGAACAAAAGCATATGCAAATCCTAAGCTTATAGTAATAACAACCATATTATAGTCCTCAAATAATTACTTCTAATAATGCTAATAATATGAACTTGCACTATGAAACAATTACTGACTATACTACTACATACACGATTATTCTATCAAGTTAAACTTCAAGTTCTACATACTTTACACCAATAAACTTTCAGGGCTTCACATAGAACGCTTTTCATTAACAATCAGCCATCAAACATCTCCTAGGATACCCACATGGACACTATGGAAGACAGAAGTTATCAAAGGAACTAAATGAATTTGGGGAAAATATAACATTAAAAAGGGAGCCTTTAATATTAGATATTCGACTTCAACTACATATTTCAACTGGAAGCAAAGTCTTGCACTCCAGAGATAATTTAAAGTCCAAGAAGTACCTGAATAGTAAAACAAAGCAAAAGGAAATGAGAACTTCAGCAAGGTCAGAAATGGGGACAAAATCAGCAAATCAACAACAATATTCAACCTCTTTAGACCATCTTTAAACCATATGAACCGGAAATTCCTTGAAACCTTTAATTTCTTACTAACAGTGAAAACCATATGTGCAATCCAGGGTTTCAAACCCTCAAGACATCATTTAACATCATTACTCACCTCAATCTGAGCAAAATCCTACTCCATAATGCCTTTGTCTCTCAAATCGATCTCCAAATGCCTCGAATCTAGCCATAATAATTCGATTCAGTTAATAAAAATCACAGGAATTAATTCCATATGAAATTCTACATTTTCCATTAAAAACCCAAAATTGCACTCAAAATTCGCCAGTGGGCCTCACATCTCGGAATCCGGCGAAACTCATAAAATTCAACAACCCATTCCGATACGAGTTCAACCATACCAAAATTATCAAATTCCGACAACAACTCGACCCTCAAATCTCCAAATCAAACCAAGAGGGTTTTCAAAATCTTCCAACTAAATTCACAGATTTAATGCCAAAACTTGTAATAGATTCGGGTAATCTAACCAAAACTAAGTTAAGAACACTTACCCCTTTGTTCTCTCCAAAAATCCCTCGAAAAATCGCCTTATCCGAGCTCAAAATCGTCAAAAATGGAAAATGGGAACGAGGTCCCATTTTCAAAACTTAAGATTCTGCCCTGAATGTTTTTGGGTTATTGTTCACGTGGTACTGTTCATGGCTACTGTTCACGCAGGCATAGTCACTGTTCACACGTGCGAAAAATGCAAAAACTGCCCAGAAAATTGCAGCAGCTTTTCTCTTCACTAAAAAGGCTCTAACTCCATCATACGAACTCGGAATTCGATGATTCTTGTTCCTATGAGTCACAAATAATAATACGAACATAGACCTTCAGTCGAAACTCAATTCAGAGATCATTTACTCAGTTCGATACCCATTTCGCTTGTTAAACAATTAACTCATGTTTCATGTCAAAAACCCAATCGCGAGTTGAAGAAATTAGACCAAACTTTCCAGATCACTCCTATAATTCATTATTTAAATTCTGGAAGTCTCGAAATCAAATTTCAATCTCTAAAACTAAAAATGGACTTTTGGATCGTTACATGCTCATGCTCAAAACGACAAAAATCTTCCAAAAACTCTTCCAAAACTTATCTGAGCCTCATGGGATCCCGACCAAACATGCCAACACACCCCATAACATCATTAAAAATTGTTCCAACCTTTGGAACACTCAAAATAACATCAAAACATCGAATCACTCTCGGATTCAAGCTTAAGAAATTCCAAAACTTCCGTATTACTCATTCGATCAAAAACCTAACCAAAACACGTTTGAATTACCTGAAATTTTGCACACATATCCCAAATCACATAACAAAGCTACAACAACTCTCGGAATTCCATTCTGACCCTCGGATCAAAATCTCACCTATCAACCGGAAATTACCAAAATACTAACTTCGTCAATTCAAGCCTAATTCTATACCGTACCTCTAAAACCACTTCTGATCATGCTCCTAAGTCACAAATCACCTTCCGAAGCTAATCAAACCATCAGAACTCACATCCGAACCCTCTAACACATAAGTCAACATCCGGTTGGCTTTTCCAACTTAAGCCTTCTTAAAAGAGACTAAGTGTCTCATTTCTTACCAAATCCTCTCCGAACGCAAACTAATCAACTTGATCACATGAAACACGGATAACGAAGCATAAAGAAATTGAAAATGGGGAAAATAGAGCGGTAACTCACGTGACGACGTGCCGGGTCATCACATCCTCCCCAACTAAAACAAACGCTCATCCTCGAGCGGGTCAAGAAACATACCTAAAGCCTAAAAAAGGTGAGGATATCTGCTCCGCATCTCCCGCTCGGTCTCCCAGGTAGCCTCCTCCACGGGCCGACCTTTCTACTTCACTTTCACTGAAGTTATATCCTTTGATCTCAACTTCTGAATCTGACATTCCAGAATAGCTGCTGGCTCTACATTATAAGTCAAATCATCATCCAATCGAACCGTGCTGAAGTCCAAAACATAGGACGGGTCCCCAACATACTTCCGGAGCATAGAAACATGGAATACCGGATGCACACTCCACAAGCTGGGTGGCAAGGCAAGCATATAAGCCACCTCCCCAATCTTTCTAAGTACCTCAAAAGGCCCAATGAACCGCGGGCTCAATTTCCCTTTCTATCCAAATCTCATAACACCCTTCATGGGTGAAACTTTCAGCAAGACCTTCTCACCAACCATACATGCCACATCTCGAACCTTCCGGCCCGCATAACTCTTTTGATGCGACTGCGCTATGCGAAGCCTCTCCTGGATCACCTTCACTTTCTCTAAGGCATCCTGAACCAAATCTGTCCCCAATAGCCTAGCTTCGCCGGGCTCGAACCAACCAATTGGAGATCTACACCGCCTCCCATACAAAGCCTCATACGGTGCAATCTGAATGCTAGAATGATAACTGTTATTGTAGTCAAACTCTGCAAGCGGTAGAAACTGATCCCAAGAACCTCCGAAATCAATAACACATGCACACAATATATCCTCCAATATCTGAATAGTACGCTTGGACTATATGTCCGTCTGAGGATGAAATGATGTGCTCAATTCTACTTGAGTTCCCAACTCTCGCTGAAAAGTCTTCCAAAACTGGGAAGTAAACTGAGTGCCTCTATCTGAAATAATAGACACTGGAACACCATGAAATCGAATAATCTCCCGGATAAAGATCCCTGCCAGCTACTCCGAAGAATAGGTGGTACACACCAGAATGAAGTGTGCGGACTTGGTCAGCCGATTCACAATCACCCAAATAGTATCGAACTTCTTCAAAGTCCGAGGAAGGACACTCACAAAATCCATAGTGATCCTCTCCCATTTCCACTTAGGAATAACCATCTGCTGAAGCAAGCCACCCGGTCTTTGATGTTCATATTTCACCTGCTGACAATTTAGACACCGAGCCACAAACTCCATAATATTTTTCTTCATTCTCTGCCACCAATAATGCTGTTTGAGATCCTGATACATCTTCGTGGCACCCGAATGAATGGAATACCGCGAGCTATGGGCCTCATTCAGAATCAACTCTCTAAGCCCATCTACATTGGGCACACAGATCCGGCCCTGCATCCGCAACACACCGTCATCATCTATAGTCACATCTCTAGCATCATCATGCTGAACTCTGTCCTTAAGGACAAGCAAATGCGGATCATCATACTGGCGGTCCCTGATACGATTATACAAGGAAGGCCGAGAAACCACACAAGCCAACGCCCGATTGGGCTAAAAAATATCTAATTTCACAAACCGATTGACCAAAGTCCGAACATCAAATGCAAAGGGTCTCTCCCCAAATGGAATGTACGCCAAACTCCCCATACTCACTGCCTTTCGGCTCAAAGCATCGGCCACTACATTGGCCTTTACCGGATGGTACAAAATAGTAATGTCATAATCTTTAAGCAACTCTAGCCACTTCTGCTGCCTCAAATTAAGGTCCTTTTTCTTGAACAAATGCTGAAGACTGTGATGATCAGTGAATACCTCACAAGATATGCCATACAAGTAGTGCCTCCAAATCTTCAATGCATGAACTATGGCAGCCAACTCCAAATCGTGAACAAGGTAGTTCTTCTCATGGAGCTTCAACTGACGAGAAGCATAAGCAATCACTCTACCCTCTTGCATTAATGCACAGCCAATTCCAACTCTTGAAGCATCACAATATACGGTATATGAACTTGAAGCCGATGGTAAAACCAATACTGGAGGTATGGTCAAGGTCGTCTTGAGCTTTTGAAAGCTCTCCACACATTCGTCCGACCATACATATAGTGTACCCTTCTGATTCAACTTAGTCAAGGACGATACAATGGAAAAAAATACCTGAACAAACTAGCGATAATAGCCTGCCAACCCAAGAAAACTATGAATCTCTGTGGCTGAGGATGGTCTAGGCCAACTCTGAACTGCCTCTATCTTCTTTAGATCAACCTGAATACCCTCGCTGGACACCACGTGCCCCAAGAAAGCCACGGAACTGAGCCAGAATTCACACTTAGAGAATTTTGCATAAAGCTTCTCCTCTCTCAATCTCTGCAACACAACTCTAAAATGCTCCGCGTGCTCTTTCCGACTACGCGAATACACAAGAATATCATCAATCAAAACTATGACAAATGAGTCGAGATAAGGCCGGAACACACTGTTCATTAGATGCATGAACGCCGCTAGGGCATTAGTCAGCCCAAAAGATATAACAAGGAATTCATAGTGACCGTATGTGGTCCTGAAAGCTGTCTTAGGAATGTCTGAATCCCTGATCTTCAGCTGGTGTTAGCCTGAATGAAGGTCAATCTTGGAAAACACACTAGTTCCCTGAAGATGATCAAATAAATCATCAATACGAGGCAAAGGATGCTTGTTCTTCACTGTTACTTTATTCAACTGCCTGTAATCAATGCACATTCTCATTGTGCCATCCTTCTTCTTCACAAATAAGACTGGTGCAACCTAAGGTGACACACTAGGCCGAATGAACCCCTTTTCTAGGCTGCTCTTTCAACTCCTTCATCTCTACTTGTTCCATACGGTACGGTGGAATAGAAATGGGCTGAGTGCCCGGTACCAAGTCGATACCAAAATCAATATCCCTGTCCGGTGGCATGCCCGGCAGGTCTACAGGAAATACATCGGGAAAACCCCTCACAACTGGAATAAAATCAATACTAGGAGTCTCAGCTCCAACATCTCGCACAAAATCTAGATATGATAGACAACCCTTCCCAACCATACGCTGTGCTTTCAGGAAGGAAATTACTCTGCTAGGAACATAATCAATCACACCACGCCACTCGATCCGCGGTACACCCGACATAGCCAAAGTAAAGTTTAGAATAGCATGACACGGAGATAACCAATCCATGCCCAAAATAACATCAAAGTCCACCATGCTCAATAGAAATAGATCAACTTGGGTCTCCAGACCCCCAATAGTCACAATACAAGACCGGTACACACGGTCCACAACAACAGTATCGCCCACCGGGGTAGACACATGAACAGGTAAAGAAAGAAACTCCCAGGGTGTACCCAAATAATGAGCAAAATATGAGGACACATAAGAATAGGTGGAACCGAGATCGAATAATACAGAGGCATATCTGTGCTAGACTGGAACAATACTTGTAATAACAGCATCTGAAGCAATAGCCTCTGTCATGTCGAATGGAACCCTTTTCAAGGTTGCTCTTTCAACTCCTTCATCTCCGCTGGTGCCATACGGTACAGTGGAATAGAAATGGGCTGAGTGCCCGGTAACAAGTCGATACCGAAATCAATATCCCTGTCCGGTGGCATGCCCGGCAGGTCTGCAGGAAATACATCAGGAAAACCCCTCACAACTGGAACAGAATCAATACTAGGAGTCTCAACTCCAACATCTCGCACAAAAGCTAGATATGACAGACAACCCTTCCCAACCATACGCTGTGCTTTCAGGAAGGAAATTACTCTGCTAGGAACATAATCAGTCACACCACGCCACTCAATCTGCGATACACCCGGCATAGCCAAAGTAACTGTCTTAGCATGACAGTTTAGAATAGCATGACACAGAGATAACCAATCCATGCCCAAATTAACATCAAAGTCCACCATGTTCAATAGAAATAGATCAACTTGGGTCTCTAGACCCTCAATAGTCACAATACAAGACCGGTACACACGGTCCACAACAACAATATCGCCCACTGGGGTAGACACATGAACAGGTAAAGAAAGAAACTCCCAGGGTGTACCCAAATAATGAGCAAAATATGAGGACACATAAGAATAGGTGGAACCGGGATCGAATAATACAGAGGCATCTCTGTGGCAGACTGGAACAATACTTGTAATAACAACATCTGAAGCAATAGCCTCTGTCATGTCTGGAATAGCATAAAAACGGGCCTGGCCGTCGCTTGATTGACCTCCCTCTCTGAGGCGACCCCTGGATACATGACCTCCACCCCTAGCTGACTGGGCGGGTGGTGAAGTAACTGGAGCAGAAGTCGAGGGTTGACCCCTCTGCTGGGATGAATTGGCATTACAACGAGGACACCGCCTCCACATATGCCCAAACTCTCCACACTCAAAACAGCTCCCAGGTGCTGGAGAAGGCTGAAGGGAACCCCTCGCACCGGAGTGACCAGCTGATGCGCTCGGCATAGAAGAACCCTGAGTTGAGGAGGCACGAGATAAAGTTTGTGCTGGAAGGGCTCTAAGTGAAGGCTACCCCTGCTGACAACCATGATAACCATGACCTAAAGATCTCCCACGATACTCTGAACGGGCCGAATGGGTAGGCCTGAAAAAATGACATTTACTACGCTGGAACTGGCCCCTCGAAGGAGCACAATGATAACTGTCTAAACCTCGAGGCCTCTTGGCCTCCCTCTTCTCTCTATCCTGACGGCGAGCAGTCTAATATCACAAGCAATATCGACCACCTCCTCAAATGTAATACCCAATACTCTCTCTAGTTATCAAAATACGGAGATGGTAGTTAAGTCCATCAACAAATCTCCTGATCCTCTCACGATCAGTCAGAACTATCCACTCGGCATGACGAGCTAACTCAGAATACCTCGCCTCATACTGCGATATGGTCATATCTCTCTACTTCAGCAACTCGAACTGTCTACGTAGCTCCTCCCTGCGGGACTGTGATACATATTTCTCCAAGAAGAGAGTGGAGAATTCCTTCCAAGTAAGGGGCGCTGCACCAACCAGCCTACGCCTCTCATACGCCTCCCACCAAGTGAAAGCAGCTCTAGTAAACTGGAAGGTAGTAAATGATACACCACTAGTCTCGAGGATCCTCGTTGTACGGAGCATCCGTTGGCACTTGTCAAGAAAACCCTAGGCATCCTCTCCCTCAGCACCACTGAATGATGGAGGCTGGATCCTACCAAACCTCTCAAGTCGGCGCTGCTCATCATCTAGCATAACTAGTACCATAAACCCCTGAGTTGGTGCAACCGGCTGGGCTGGAGGTGCCTCTGACATCTGAAGTCCCTGCATTACCTGATCAGGTGTGTGATTAATAGGAGTTTGGGTGCCTTCCCTGGCCTGTGAAGTAGTTACGGCTGTAGTGGCTGAAACTACCTGAGCCAGGCCAGTACAAACTAATAAGATCTGAGCCAAGGTCTCCTGAAGACCCGGAATCACAATGGGCACAGCTGGTGCCTGATCCTGGACTGGGGCAGCTGGTGGATTAATAGGTACTGCCCTCGCTGCCCTGCCTCTCCCACGACCACGACCACGACCGTGTCCACGGCCTCTGGTGGCATCAGTGGGTGGCACTGGTGGTCGTCCACTTTGTCCAATAGCATAAGTCCTCGCCATCTGCGAGAGAATAGAATACATAAGTTTAGTTCTCGGATCAACAAAGTCGCTCAATAAGAATTTCAATAATGTGAAGTTTTTGCTAAAGGTTCTGCGGCCTCTCGAGGATAAATACAGACGTCTCCATACCGATCCGCAAGACTCTACTAAACCTGCTCATGACTCGTGAGACCTAGTAACCTAGGCTCTGATACCAACTTGTCACGACCCAAACCCGGACCCAGTCGTGATAGCGCCTGTCGTGGGGACAAGGGCAGCCAACTAAACCCAATTCGTCTTTTCAAAAATAGTTAAACATAAATAAACAGCTTATATATAACTTAAAATATTAATTAACGAAAATTCAAACCTGGTCATGACTCGTGAGGCCTATGTAACCTAGGCTCTAATACCAACTTGTCAAGACCCAAATCCCGAACCTGGTCGTGATGGCGCCTCTCATGAAGACAAGGCCATCTAGTCAACCCAATTCATCCTTTTAAAACAATTATTTAACACAATTATAGTACAACATGGTTTAATAATAGCAAATAGTGGAAGTGTAGATAAAAATGCAGAAATCCAACCCAACACAGCCCTAACCGGGGTGTCACAAGTCATGAGAAACTAAGAAATCCTAACACAAGTCTACTAAATATGAAATCCGATACAATAGTTCGAATAACATTGAAATAATAATATAAAGGAGTCACGGGAGCTGCGGACGCCAATAGCTACCTCGTAGTCTCCGAAACACCGCCTGGACTAGAAAGATCAACTCTCAGGAATCGAAACCTGCTATGCCTAAATCTGTACGCACAGTGCAGGAAGTAATGTGAGTATTCCGACCCAGTGAGTAATAAATATAAATAATGACTAAAAGCAAGAAAACACGTCAAGGCACATAACTCCCTATACAGAAGCAGTGAAATCACTTAAAATCAGTAAATCGGTGAAGTATCAAATGAAATCTCTTTCAAAACCAGTAAACAGGTAATTTCTCAGTAAATAATCAGTATAAATCTACCCCTCGGGCTCAGTATTAGTAACTCAGAACAGTATCAGCCCCTCAGGCTCACTCTCAGAACACTCTCATATAGTAACCGTTGCAGCGTGCATCCCGATCCATATATCATCGACGACGCTCACTAGGGGTGTGCAGACTCCAGAGGGGCTCCTACAACCCAAGCACAATAATAACATAAGGCCTGAAAGCCTTCTCGCATAATAACATAAGGCCTGAAAGCCTTCTCACATCACTCATAAGGCCTGAAAGCCTCCTCACATCACTCACAAGACCTGAAAGCCTCCTCAAATCACTCACAAGGCCTGAATTCTAACATCACTCAATCCACCTCGTGGCATATAAATGTATATCAGGCCCTCAACCTCATATCACTCAGCATATCCTCACATATAGCCCTCGGCCTTACTCAATCCGGAAATCATCATAAGCCCATAGGGCATTTGTAAAACAGTGGTTCTCAGTCTAAAATATCATTTAGAAATATCAAATCTGTATAAAAGTGGTTGAGGTTGTAAAACCATAAATATCAACAGGATTGAGTTTAAATATAAGTCAAAACAGTGAGGAAATAGTGATAAAAATCCCCGAAGGATTCAAATAATTGGCACGAAGTCCAAATATGGCAATCAACCCAAATCATGATAATAACAAATAAGTTTCAGTCAAATACGCGATAAAATCATCAATCGGGACGGACCAAGTCACAATCCCTAATGGTGCTCTATGCCACGCGCGCTATTCGGCGTGCAAGTCACCTCAATATAGCACTACGATGTGCAATTCGGGGTTTCAAACCCTCAAGACATCATTTAACATCATTACTCACCTCAATCTGAGCAAAATCCTACTCCACAATGCCTTTGTCTCTCAAACCGATCTCCAAATGCCTCGAATCTAGCCACAATAATTTAATTCAGTTAATAAAAATTACAGTTATTAATTCCATATGAAATTCTACATCTTCCATTAAAAATCCAAAATTGCACTCAAAATTTGCTCGTGGGGCCCACATCTCGGAATCCGGTGAAACTCATAAAATTCGACAACCCATTTCGATACGAGTTCAACCATACCAAAATTATCAAATTCTGACAACAACTCGGCCCTCAAATCTTCAAATTAAACTAAGAGGGTTTTCAAAATCTTCCAACTAAATTCATAGATTTAGTGCCAAAACTTGTAATAGATTCGGGTAATCTAACCAAAATTAAGTTAAGAACACTTACCCCTTTGTTCTCTCCAAAAATCCCTTGAAAAATTACCTTATCCGAGCTCCAAATCGTCAAAAATGGAAAATGGGAACGAAGTCTCATTTTCAAAACTTAAGATTCTGCCCAGAATGTTTTCGGGTTATTATTCACGTGGTACTGTTCATGGCTACTGTTCACACAGGCGTAGTCACTGTTCACACGTGCGAAAAATGCAGAAACTGCCCAGAAAATTGCAGCAGCTTTTCTTTTCACTAAAAGGCTCTAACTCCATCATACGAACTCGGAATTCCATGATTCTTATTCCTATGAGTCACAAATAATAATACGAACATAGCTCTTCAGTCGAAACTCAATTCGGAGATCATTTACTCAGTTCGATACCCATTTCGCTCGTTAAACAATTAACTCATGTTTCGTGTCGAAAACCCAATCGCGACTTGATGAATCTAGACCAAACTTTCCAGATCACTCCTATAATTCATTATTTAAATTCTGGAAGTCTTGAAATCAAATTTCGATCTCTAGAACTAAAAATGGACTTTTGGATCATTACATGCTTATGCTCAAAACGGCAAAAATCTTCCAAAAACTCTTCCAAAACTTATCCGAGCCTCATGGGACCCCGACCAAACATGCCAACACACCCCATAACATCATTCAAAATTGTTCCAACCTTCGGAACACTCAAAACAATATCAAAATATCGAATCATCCTCGGATTCAAGCTTAAGAAATTCCAAAACTTCCGTATTACTCATTCGATCAAAAACCTAACCCAAACACGTCCGAATGACCTGAAATTTTGCACACATATCCCAAATCACATAATGAAGCTACAACAAATCTCATAATTCCATTCCGACCCTCGGATAAAAATATCACCTATCAACCGGAAATTGCCAAAATACTAACTTCGCCAATTCAAGCCTAATTCGACACCGTACCTCCAAAACCACTTCCGATCACGCTCCTAAGTCACAAATCACCTTCCAAAGCTAACCGAACCATTGGAACTCACATACGAACTCTCTAACACATAAGTCAACATTCGGTTGACTTTTCAAGTTAAGCCTTCTTAAAAGAGACTAAGTGTCTCATTTCTTACCAAATCCTCTCCGAATGCAAACTAATCAACTTGATCACATGAAACACGGATAACGTAGCATAAAGAAGTTGAAAATGGGGAAAATAGAGTGGTAAATCACGTGACAACGGGCCAGGTCATCATAGGATACAAACCTGGCAAGGGACTCGACAAGAACCTCCAGGGAATCAGCAAACCTATCAAGCTGAAGAAACATGGCACCACTTTTGGTTTGGGATACGAATACACTTGGGAGGAGTTCAACCACTGGTCGCCACCATGGCTCAGTCCCTATTACCCATTGGAACATCCGATATCTCGCCTGGAGTAGACTTTCTAGCCAAACGATGTCATATATGGGTCAGAAGAAGAGGCAGCACTGGCGGCAATGAGGAATTTGTTTTTGGAAGATGATAATATGGACTGTTGTGTCATTTTCGAGGAGGAAGGGGAGGAAGGCCCTTCCATACAAGCCGTGAGCCGAGGAGCACGCCTCAATAATTGGTCTATCAGAACCACTAGGGCCCGGAAAGCTTCGGGGTAGCAAGGCTGAACAAAGCACCATGCATCATCTTTATTTTTTTTGCTAGTTGACTTTTTTTCCGCATTTTAATTTCAAAATAAGAGCTCCAATGTTCAAAATGATTATGAAATTTATCAAAGCATTTCAGTTTCTTATAAATCTCGCTCTTATTACCTTTTATCGTTTACTTTATTTACAAAGCATTACTATTACTTATCTTGATGAACTGATGATTGTGACTTGCAACGAGACAACACAACAAACGGATATAGACTCAGAAGAGGATGATATACCAGAAGAGGTTGTTAAAGAAGTTGAGGATTTTGAGAATATACCTAAGTCCAACCTGGATGAGAGTGAGGTTGTTAACTTTGGGAGATATAGAGAATGTCAAAGAAACGCGCATCATTGTTCATCTGTCGCCATCAAAAAAGAAAGAGTACACGGAATTTCTAAGGGAATACGAGGACATATTTGCATGGTCATATGATGACATGACTGGTCTCAGTATATCTATTATAGCTCACAAACTGCCAATCGATCCAACATGCCTGCCGGTAAAATAGAAGCTCATAAAGTTCAAACACGACATGAGTTTGAAAATCAAGAAATAAGTCACCAAGCAAGTCAAAGCCAAGGTTCTCAGGGTAGTAGAGTATCCAACATGGTTAGCCAACATCGTGCCAGTACCAAAGAAGGACGGGAAGGTTAGAGTCTGTGTTGACTATCGGGATCTCAACCGGGCCAGTACGAAAGATGACTTACCCCTGCCAAATATACATATTTTAATTGATAACTACTCCAAGCATCAACTGCAGTCATTCATCGATTGTTTCGCTGGGTATCATCAGATATGGATGGACGAGGAAGACGCAGAGAAAATGACTTTCATTACGTTGTGGGGGATGTATTGTTATAAGATGATGCCATTTGGGTTAAAGAATGTCGGGGCCACCTACATGAGGGCCATGACTACTATCTTCCATGACATGATACACAAAGAGATCGAGGTGTATGTAGCGATGTCATCATCAAATCCAAGAGAGCCACTGACCACATGGAAGATCTGAGGAAGTTCTTCAACAGACTGAGAAGGTACAATCTAAAGCTGAATCCCTCCAAGTGTGCATTCGGGGTTCCTGCTGGAAAACTACTTGGGTTCATCATAAGTCACCGAGGAATAGAGCTGGATCCATCAAAGGTTAAGGCCATTCAAGAATTGCCACCGCCAAAGAACAAGAAGGACGTGATGAGTTTCCTAGGGAGACTCAACTACATCAGCCTGTTCATAGCTCAATCCACTGTTATTTATGAGACAATCTTTAAGATGTTGAAGAAAGACTCCGCTACCAAATGGACTGATGACTGTCAGAAAGCCTTCGACATAATCAAGGAATACCTGTCAACATCGCAAGTTTTGGTTCCACCTGAACGAGATAGACTTCTATTGCTCTACCTTGCGGTATTGGATGGAGCATTTGGTTGTGTTCTAGGAAAACATGATGAAACAGGGAGAAAGGAGCATTCCATCTACTATCTCAGCAAGAAGTTCACCCCATACAAGGACCGGTATTCTCTATTAGAGCGCACCTGTTGTGCTCTGACTTGGGTAGCTCAGAAGTTGAGGCATTATTTCTATGCCTATACTACTTATCTCATATCAAGGATGGATCCACTGAAGTACATCTTTTAGAAGCCCATGCCCACTGGCAAGCTAGCCAAGTGGCAAATCCTGCTGAGTGAATTCGACATTGTTTACGTAACTCAGAAGGCAATCAAAGGACAAGCACTGGCAGATCATCTTGCTAAAAATCTCGTGGATGGAGAATACGAGCCTCTAAAGATGTATTTTCCCGACGAAGAGGTATCTTTCATAGGAGAAGACATTGCAGAATCCTATGACGGTTAGAGAATGTTTTTCGATGGAGCAACAAACTTCAAAGGAGTTGGCATAGGAGTAGTCCTAGTATCAGAAATTGATCAACATTATCCGGTGTCTACGAAGCTCAGATTCCCATGCACCAACAACATGGCCGAATACGAAGCTTGCATCTTAGGGCTCAAGTTGGCCATTGACATGGATGTTTAGGAGTTGCTAGTGGTCGAAGATTCAAACCTGCTTATACATCAGGTCTGAGAAAAATAGGCAACAAAGAATTCCAAGATACTCCCTTATCTGCATCATGTACATGAGTTGAGGAAGAGATTCACAAAGACGGAGTTTCAGCATGTCCCCAGAGTTCAGAATTAGTTTGCCGATGCATTGGCTACCCTATCCTCTATGATTTAGTATCCAGATAAGAATTTCATTGATCCTATCCCGGTAAAGATTTATGATTAGCCAGCTTACTGTGCTCATGTCGAGGAAAAAGTGGATAGGAAACCCTGGTTTCACGATATCAAGGAATATTTGGCAACAGGAGAATATCCAGAGCTTGAAAACGCTACTCAGAAGCACACACTTTGAAGGTTATCCAATAATTTCTTTCACAGCAGAGGAATCCTGTACAGGAGAACTCCCGATTTGGGATTGTTAAGGTGTGTCGACGCAAAGGAAGCATCCAGGATATTAGAAGAAATTTATGCAGGAACCTGAGGCCCACATATGAACAGTTTGTCTTAGCCAAGAAAATAATCCGATATGGTTATTTTTGGATGACTATGGAAACAAACTACATCCAGTATGTCCGAAAATGTCATCGCTGTCAGATACATACAAACATGATAAAGGTGCCTCCTAATGAGCTTAATGCAACAAGTTCGCCATGGCCGTTCGCCGCTTTGGGAATAGAAGTTATCGGACCTATCGAACCTACCGCATCAAACGGACACATGTTCATTCTAGTGGCAATTGATTATTTTACCAAATGGGTTGAAGCAACATTATATAAGGTAATGACTAAGAAAGTCGTGGCAGACTTTGTCGGCTCGGCATTCCAGAGTCAATCATTATTGATAATGGTTCCAATCTCAATAGTGACCTGATGAAAGCAATGTGTGAAACATTCAAGATCAAACACAAGAATTCTACAGCTTACAGATCTTAGATGAACAGAGCCGTAGAAGCTGCCAACAAGAATATCAAGAAGAAACTAAGGAAAATGATAGAGAAGCATAAACAGTGGCAAAAGAAGTTATCATTTTCTTTGTTGGGGTACCGCACCACAATTCTCACATCAACCGGGGCAACTCCTTATATGTTGGTTTATGGTACAGAGGCGGTCATTCCCGCTAAGGTATAAATTCCTTCCCTGAGGATCATACAGGAAGCATGACTCGATAATGCAGAATGGGTAAAGGGTCACTACGAGTAGTTAGCTCTTATAGATGGAAAGAGAATGAATGCAGTTTGTCATGGTCAACTTTAACATAACAGAATATCCAGAGCCTTCAACAAAAGAGTCAAGCTGAGACGATTCACACCGGAACATCTAGTGTTGAAGAAAATCTTCCCACATCAAGATGAAGCCAAGGGGAAATTCTCTCCTAACTGGCAGGGTCCGTACATAGTTCACCGGGTTCTAACAAGAGGAGCCCTCCTACTTGCAGAAATAGACGGAGAAGTTTGGCCAAAGCCGATCAATTCAGATGCAGTCAAACGATATTATGTGTAGCCATTTATGATTTATTTATGATGTAATTTGAACTACGCTTGACCTGATTCCCATTTAAGAGGGGATACGTAAGCAGCCATATGGGTTTGGTCACAATTCAATAAAATTCTCATTTCCCCCCGCCATTGGAAACTGGGGTAGAATTTTAAGGAGGACCCTCAAAGTTCCGAAGTAATTTTCAGCCATTCATCACACGCAGCCATCGGAAGCACCAGCCTAGTAAACTAGGGAAAAATTTTGAGGAGGACCCTCAAAATTCCAAAGATGGAGAGGTTGCAAGCGTCGTAGTTTCTGGTTCATCTAAAGAAAACTATTTTTAATTATGTATTTACGTTACATTTTACTAAATTATGCATATCTATTTTCAAATTGCTTTGTTTAGCGACGTACCCCAATGATACACAACATCACTGAAAAAAGAGCCGAGTAGGACGAGCCAAGTCCACAGGAAGATGAACTAACCTTCCCCCCTTACAAAACTCATGATTTTTCTTTCGATGCAGCGCCCAAGACATAAAATCATCATATACGTTTACACACTCATACTTTTTCAGGAATACAACTCTCATAATCATCACCTATTTATAATTTCCATCCGTACGGAACATCCCCAGCAGCCACAATACATCAATCAGCTATCAGCTATCATCTATCAGCTAAGAGATTTCATTACTAGTCGCCTTTATTTTCTGCATTGCATAAGGCTACCTTTCTGCCTTCCGAGACTAAGCTCTGTCTCCATCTGCATTTCTTGCATTGCATAAGGCTACCTTTCTGCCTTCCGAGACTAAGCTCTGTCTCCATCTGCATTTCTTGCATTGCATAAGGCTACCATTATGCCTTTCGAGACTAAGCTCTATCTCCATTTGCATTTCTTGCATTGCATAAGGCTACCATTCTACCTTCCGAGGTTAAGCTCTACCTCCATCCTGCATTTCTTGCATTGCATAAGGCTACCTTTCTACCTTCCGAGACTAAGCGCTGTCTCCATCTGCATTTCTTGCATTGCATAAGGCTACCATTCTACCTTCTGAGGTTAAGCTCTACCTCCATCCTGCATTTCTTGCGTTTGATAAGGCTACCATTCTACCTTCCGAGGTTAAGCTCTACCTCCATCCGCATTGCTGAAATATTACCACCTTTGTCTAAATCCTACATCGGCTGAAATGTTACCACTTTTTTTTTACGTCTGCATGGCTGAAATATCGCCCACCTTTATATTTTTAAATCCTGCATCGGCTGAAATATTGCCACTTTTATCTATGTCTACTAGGTGAAATATCGCCACCTTTATTTAAATCCTGCATCGACTGAAATATCGCTACTTTTATTTACATCTGTTGGCTGAAACGTCGCCACTTTATTCTTTCTTACATGGATGAAATACCGTCACCCTTTCATTTATGTATTGCATCGGCTGAAAGATCGCCATCTTCTGCATTTCATGGGCTGAAATATCGCCGAATTGTCCAAAGC
Source organism: Nicotiana glauca (assembly GCA_026770625.1). Taxonomy (NCBI): domain Eukaryota; kingdom Viridiplantae; phylum Streptophyta; class Magnoliopsida; order Solanales; family Solanaceae; genus Nicotiana; species Nicotiana glauca. The sequence goes on from MU682641.1 coordinate 22,494, forward strand.
CGTCATTGTTCGGAGGCACCATTTTCATAGCCCGAGAACGCCATATCATGGCCTGAGGACCCCATTTTTATCTTTTGCATATCATTATTCAAAGGTATCATAGTTCGGAGACATCATTCTCATAGCTCGAAAACATCATTTCATAGCATGCGAATCCTTTATTATACGCTTCATGGCCCAGGACATCATGGTCTGAGGACGTCATCCTACCCGTCCGAAGACAACATTCATGGTCCAATGGGAATTTGCATCACGTTTAAATTTTACGCATAATATATGTTGTTATTATTCATTTACAGGTACACTGGCTAGCAACAGCCGTCTCAGCAGGAGTGATCCCGCTCCAGTTCCCGCAGCCTATCAGACTCCGACGTCCTTCTCAACCTGAATATCTCATCCGTCTTTCGAAATCTCCATCGGCATAGTCTGCCAATGAATCCTGAACTACATATGACCTGATTCCTATAAAACCAGGGATATGTAGGTAGCTCAGGGACCAGAGCTCGGTCAATATTCTTCGATCGTTTCATTCGGCCAAAATTGGCCATCATATCTTTACCCGACAACTCTTTCATCCTTCCCGGGTAAAGAGGGGCAGCTATTGACACCCAATTTTTTTTTATGTATTTTTTATACTCAAAATACTTCCAAAATAGCATGTGCATGCATATATAGGCATAACCAAGAGTCTTGGTATTTTTTCCTATTTTTAAGATTTTAAAATCAATTTATTGTCTATTTCTAGCAATACGAAATCCAATAATTTATTCTTAAAATTATCATTTTTGGTGAGTAATTTATTTCTATTCTCATATTTACATCAAAATATAATTAATGTAATTTTTGTATATTTTTACAAATTTATTTAGTATTTTCAAAGCTAAATTGCATATAATTACAATTATAGCCTATTTTACGATTAATAGCATTTTATAATTTAGCATTTTACAATTATAAAATTATTTCCTATATTTTTTGATTAATATCTATATATTATTAATTAGTTTAGTGCTTTTAATTCATTTTTAAATCATTATTTATTATTTTTTTAAAATAAAAAGGGAAAATTGGCTATTTAACGTCTAGCCCGTTTCTCTTTCAATTATAGCATCATTTTCTTTCAATTTTAACCTCAATTTAACCCCAAATTCCGCCCCAAATTAAAACCTACCCAATTACTAAATCACCCGACCCACGACCCGCTTTTGAAATCCACCGGGCTCCCCTTTAATCCTAGTCGTTGATCATTTTGATCAACAGCCGCAATTCTTCCTTTCCATTTTTAATACCCATAAACCCCTTACCCTAATTCATTCTATCTGAGTCGCCGCCTTGAAATTCTTTTTGTCTCCCAAACTCTTTCTAGCCTCTTTGAAACCCTAATCATCTCCCACCCGTTTCTACCATGTTTCCACCGGAATCCATGACATTCCAGGCCAGGGATGGCCTTTACTCACTCTCTCTCTCCATTAAACCTAAGCTGCTCAAGGTTTTGGAGCCCGAACCCCATGGCTCTCTTTAGATCTTTCTCAGATATGTAGATCTATGGCCTTTCCAGTCATTATTCCAGCGTGTTCAAGCAATATGAGTCTTTTTGACTAAGGATCCGACTTTCCTCAAGACCTTTCTCATTCTAGGGTTTTCTCTAACACTCTAAGCCATCTGAGGTTCTGTACTTGCTTATTTCTTTTATATTTGTGCTAGGCCTGAGCGTTATCTGACGTTTTCAAGGTTTTCCCCAAATTTCCTCTTTAAAATCGTTCAATTTCAATTTTAGGGTTTTTGAAAAGATTTCTTCAAATGTTTTTTGATTCTTCCTGTTCTTTCTTTATGTGTGTTTTATGCTCGTATGTGTTCTTCTTATTATGCATGAGTTTGCTCTCTTGTTTATTTTCTATTATGCAAGACTCTTCTATTTTTCTGTTGTTGTTCTTATGCTCGTAAGTTGATTCGTGTTATTTTCCTTATTCTGTGCTATATGTGTTTATAGTTAAATTCTTTGATTTTGTCATTTTTCTGAGTTCTGTTTGTGTCCTGCTAAGCATATCTTCTACTTTGTTTAAAACTCGTATCATATCTTTCTTCTGAACTTGTTTAACTTCGTATTTTCTCAAACATGGTCTCATGACCTTGAATCATTGTTCATGAATGCTTGTCTCTCAAAGGTCTTTGAGAGAGATTTCTAAGCCTATTTCCAATGACATATTTTCTCATCTTCTATTGTCTGACTGTATTCGAAACCCTAGGTTTTGGGGTTTCTTTGACAAGGGGTACTAGGGTTCCGCTTTGGGACCCTAGGCTTTCGCACTCACTGTGAGTCTGCAATTGAACTTGAAATCCTTTTTGCTTGTTACTCTGAGACTTTCAGAGTTAAACTCTTTTTCTAAATAACCTAACGACTCTTTTTGTTTGATAGGTATGCTTATATATATGGGAAATTTCTCTTTCAAAAGGTTTTTTACCAACTAAGTGATTGATTCTGAAAACCCCTTAATAAGGCTGATAAACTGTCACTAATTTTCCTTCAATTGAACCTGCTTTACCTTTCTTGACTTGGTTCATTAACTTGCAATTTTTGGTTCCATGGCTGTTCAATTGATTCCCTTACCATATTTGGCACAAACCGTGTACCATTGACTATTTTCCTTAAATAACTTCTATGTATTTTCCCCTTTTGTGCTACTTTGAAAGGTTGAATTAGAAATTTCTTTCCTTAAATAATTTCTACCCGTTGGAATTAGAATCCCTTAACCAAAGGGAGACTGATTTCAATGATTTCTTTACCTTTCTTACTGGTTCTCTTTGCACAATAAAAGGGATTGAACTTCTGCACTTTAAACTGACATGACTTTACATCTACACTCCCAATTGAATACTTTCGCATCTATGCTTCAAGTTCAATACTTTGAACTTCTTACTTTCAACTCAGATATTTACCTTACTAATTTGATTTCAACACTCTGCATTGCTTGAGAGCTTTTGGAACTGCTGTGCTTGCAACTTGGCTTTTCAAAGACTACTGTTTTCTTACTTGTTTTCATTTGAAACTGGTATGTCTTTTATTTAATTTTCTACCTCACCCCTATGTGTTTACTTCACAGTTTCAACATCCTTGTTTACTTTACTGCTTATGTTCATGGATTTGTTCTAATTATGTTCCTTCCTTGCCTTTTCTATTGTGAATCCCTACCCCTATTCCCTTCTATGTGTTTGAGTTAAGGTTCTTGGCCTAGCAATATCCTAATTACTGCCCAGGCCATAACCTGATCCACAATGGATCCTAACTCCTAAGTTGGCTAACGGGCTGGTCAGGGGTGTGCCAGCATTCCCAATTGCTGGGCATGACCACCAGCCTGCCATGGCTCTCCCTGATTCCCCCTCTATGGACATACACTTATTCTTAGACCCTTAAGTTCTGCCCTTCTCTTATGATCCTTGCTTTGCGACCTTGAGTTCCCTCTGAACTTGGACATCTGAGGGCTGGCATTTTCACACTGCACTTTGATCTTAATTCTGTAATGTGTTTGGGGTGTAAGCACTGCCCGGAGCCCTTTGAGACTCTTGGGAACTTTAACACATCCCAAATATGAGAAAGACTTTTGGAAATCTGATCCTGGAAGTTGGTTCATCTGATATTGCTGGACTTTGGGTCTAAATTAGGCTATTTGGATGTAGCTGGAACTTCTGATGTAATTTTACTTTTTTGTTCATGATTTATTTGGGTCTGTAATAATTTGTAATAACGATTGGGGATGGCTAGTGGAAAGGGATGAGGATGAATGCATGCAAAAGGTAGAAAACTTGCCTATAGGTTATTTATAATTTCTACATTTTGCATTTTAGAACTCATGCCTATAAGCTTTTCTGCATTTCTGCATTGTAGAAATTATGCCTTAAGTTTTTCTGCATTCTGCATTTTAGAAATTATGTCTATAAGTCCTGCACTTCTGCGTTTTAGAAATCACGTCTATAAGTCCTTTACTTCTGCATTTTTAGAAATGATGCTTGTAAGTTCTGCATATAGAAATCATGATCTTAGGTTTCTGCACTTCTGCATATACATACTGCTAGGCAAACAATCACAAGTTTAATAAATAACCAACTTCACTCCAAATACCATGCCTATAGGACTCTTGCATTTATGTAATCGTTTAAAACTAATTACTCTTAGAAATCATGCCTATAGGAATAATCAACTGAACCAGCGTCGTCTATTTCATCTACGAGTCTAAAATCAGTCATAAGGTCGTCAAAATCTGCAGATCTTTTGTTTATAAAACCAGCAACCTCTCTATTAGATGTCATGCCTATAGGTCTCACTTAGGCAAACTATTAGGTAATTAATTGTGTCAATTTTGATAAACTATCCAGACAAGGCTAATTCGGACTCCTCATCTGAGAAATATGTGATGAATCAGCCCAGCCTACGCTTTTAATTTAATTCAGACCAAACCAGTATTTGAAGTCATGCTATATTTTCTCTTTTAAGTGAGGAGGCCTGTGTGATCCTTAATTGCTATTTGTTTCCCCCTAAATATTTATGGATTTTTTGCTTGTCGCCTAGACTTTTATCCTTTTGAAACTCTGAAAAGCCCCCAACTCCCTTCCGTTTAGGACTAGTAGTCTCAATGCCTCCAGGACTGATAGGATTAGGACGGGTAATAGCATGCTTCATGTAACGATGCTATTCCGCGCTTTAATACCTTAACGGGGTGGGAAGGGTAGATATGGATATGATGACCGGTGCGATAATACCTCATGTAGCCCTTCTTGAGGAGTGATTACTATGTATTGCATTGACGTGATCCATATTAATCATAAACCTAGAACACTCTCCCTTTTACTTGCTTTCGTCTATCTCTATTTAAATTGTCTAAATCTTTCATAAAATTTTTGCCCTCTTTACCTTTCCTCAAGTTTTAACTTATTTGCAATGTTGTATGTGAATCCCTCCTATTTGAGACCTTAATTGCTTACTTGATTATGTGAAGTCACAATTATAACATGGCCGGGAACCACACTAGTAGATCTTGAGGGTGCCTAACACCTTCCCCTCGAGATAATATCTAGCCCTTAACCAAACTCTGGTTCTTCAAACTTAAACCCTTCTTAGTGTCCTAATGCACTTAATCATTAGGTGGCGACTCTTCTAAATCTCAAACCCAAATTCCCAAAAGGAATAGAGTTGTCCACCCAAATGTCGTAAACCCGATTTCACCTTTAGAAAAAGGGGGCATCGACAGCATGACGACTCTGCTGGGGATTTTCTTTTAGGTTTTTGCCATTTCATGCTATTTGTGACTTTATCGCTTTTTATTGCCTTTAAAAAACCAGATCTATTCTCCCAAAACTGTAAGACCTCAACAGACATGAAAAATCCTGCAGTTTAGGATACAAGTCGCATTGGTAAGAATCCCTAAAGGGCATACCCTCGGTGAAGATGCCTAAAACTGCTTTTCGGGATTAAAAATGGCCCTGGTCAAATGCATGAGACTACGGCCGGAACGGCTACTACTGCCCAAAAAACGTGACTCGGGGACACTCAACTATTGCTAAAAAATCCTCCGAATATATTTTGAAAAGAACTGGTTAAATAACAGGCTTCCCTCAAACATAAACAAAATGAGTCTCAACCATGTCGGCTCCAAAAAAGCATCGATCTACTCGACCTATCGGCTATGAACCTTTTGAGGTGCTCAAAACATTGCTAATTACGACTTGAAATTAAGGCTCTTTTAGAACCGATGATGGGTCAGGCAAAATAATCAATAAGACCTTAATGAGAGGAAACAAAGCCTATAAAAAGCCTCCGGGCCTTATATCAAACAGCGTAAGTGCCATTGTCGCCGGCTAAGCAAAGCCTTCGGGCTTCATACCGAAAGGTCTCTACGACCGTCGAATTGAAAATTGATAACTTGAGGATTTAAGTGAGCTCGAATCGTAACCCAATTTGGAGAACAGATCCAAAATAGTTAAATTAAGCAAAGCCTCCGGGCTTTATATCAAAAGGTCTCTACGACAAAACATCGTAAGTGCCATTGTCGCCGACTAAGCGAGCCTACGAGCCTATATCGAAAGGTATCTACGACCAAGCAACATAAGTGCCACTATCACCAAATGGGCATGCCTCCGGGCCTCACAAATATCTCAATGCCCAAACAGCAGAAAGGCTATCACCACCGATCAAAATCTCAAATAAGATTCAAAGGTCAATTATAGCCCAAGTTGCAAGGCGCCTCAGAGACTGGACCCAAAAAATCGCCGAACGCTCAAGGGCGAGAAACAAAAAGCATTATCGCCAACCTGAGCCCCCAAAAGGATAAAAGGCTAATTACAACTCGAATCGCAACATGATTCGGAGACTGAACTCGAGGGCAATTCAATCACCATACACCTGAAAGCACGGCCCCAACGACGCTATCAACTTTCACGACAAATCCCATACCACACACCCGCAAGAATGCTTCGGTCCAGGAGCACATTGGGTCATCACCCTCCGCCCATAAAGACAGGAAAAAGGCAGAAGGCCAATCAGAGTTCGAGCCAGAGTAGGGCTCAGGGACCAATCCCACAAACCAATCTACACGATAAAGAGCAACGACGAAAAAAAGGTACAAAGAGAATGGCGCTTTGAAATTCTCCTTACATTTCATACGACAAAAACGTTCTCCATCTACAAGCACGCTCTGCGCGCACCATAGACTAAGATACAAAATAGTAGGAGCTGTATTTTGTGCTAAGAGGCCACAACCCATCAAGATCGTCCTCTGCAACACCCACGAGGAGTGACCGAGCATTACGCTCGTCCGCCTTTGCTTAAGCCAATTCCTACGGGAGGGTAAAGCCTCTCGCTCCAACTTTCTCAAACACTTCCCTCGGAGATCGGCGGCGAAAATATTCCTCGATCCTCTTCTCACGATCAAGGGCTTGCCTCAACTCGAATTGGGCATCAGCAGCCTCCTTTATGCAAATTGCCATCTCCTGATCCTCCCTAGTTCGGCTCAGTGCCGCTTCCACCCGTGCGTCAACTATCTCGCACTGGACTCTCGAGAGTTCAGACTCCAATTTCTCGATCATATCCGCTTGAACCTTTGTGTTACATCGGGACAAGTTGAGCTGGGACTCGAAGGTAGGAATCTTGGCTGAAGCACTCGCCTTCTCCAAAGCTTGAGCTCGCACCTGGCCCCTTAGTGTCTCGCAGGCTGTCCTGACACAGTTCACTTCACCCTTGAGGTGCTCTACGGCCTTTGTCTTTTTTTGCTGCTAACACGGCAAGAATAAGTTAGCCTTGAAAATTAAAGGGAAGCAAAGAATGCACTGAGGGAAGTTACCTGCTCCACCAAATAACTCTCATAGTTCGAGTCCCGATATGCCTCATATCGCCAATATTGCAGCTCAACTTCTTTCTCCTTGCAAAAAATCCTAAGGGATTCTCCCTCATCCTGAACCCTCTGGAACTTGGCCTTTTGACGAAGTAACTCAGACTTGAGCTTATCACAGGCCTGTGCAGGAAAGATTCAATGGGGGGAGAAAGACGCGGGGTATGAGAGAATTATGCGCGAACTCACCGCAAAATGAAAATGGCAAGTTTTCCCCAAATCAGAACACACTCCTGATAATACCAGTCCCGTAACCCCGGAAGAATCGACTCCGGGCACAACATACTCATTCGAGGGAGCCGCTCGCCGAGAGACAGGTAACCTGGGGATAGCCAACTTGGGTGACACCCCGACCTCAGAAATATGAGCCCGGCCAGTGCCACCAGAAGCTCCTTTGCATGATGGGTCCCGCACCCTCTTGCTGATACCATCTCTCAGCTCAAAGACCAACGACTCCAACTCCTCTCTGGGGAAGCACTACCTCGCCTTGAGGAGCCGCCCGATATCTACAAAAATAACGCATCTAGCGCAGATGAGATGGAAAAATGCCGCCTCAGGAACATATCGACAGAGAAGAAAAGCTACATACACACATACCTTGATGATCCACTCTCCACCTGATGCGAGACATAGATCGCCACCTGCGTTCATCGCATGACGAATGGGTCACTGACCTCCGAACCCAGCTAGGCAGATCGTGAACTTGGCCGGCAACCACGAAGTTGCTGCAACAAAGGGAATAATACTGATTAATTGGCCAATTTTTGCTATGAACAAAAACTGAGAGAACGGCAAAGCGCCCCACTTACGTGCGTGATTCCAGAATTCGGGGAATAACAGGAAATCCTTAGGGATGACATCGGCCATCCTGACTCAGAAAAACTAGCTGGCCTATCCTCGATCTCTACCTTCATCATCATCAATAACGATGGGCGTGGACGAGCGATCCCTCAAGATTAGCAGTCCTCGATGGTGGAAAGGCTGGTACAACCTGATAAGATGGTCAAGCATGAACTCAAGTCCGGCCTTTTCTACAAAAAATCTCATCATCAGCACCGTCCGCCAAAGCAGTGGATGAATTTGCACCAAGGTAACCCGATACTTCGAGGAAAGGTCGAGCACAACCTTATCAAGAGGGCCAAACGCGAAAGGGTACAAGCACACACTCAAAAACCCATCGGCGGAGTCTGCAATGCCTTCGCGAGGGGAAAGCAACCACAATGTCATCCCCTCGCTCCACCCACAGTATTGCCTCGCTATCTCCAGGTATTTCTCTCTCATCAAGGACGCCGTATCCAAAGCGAAGCCCTTCGACTCTCCAATGTCAGGAATGGAATTCCCCGCCTTTTTCCCTAATGGGTCCGAAGAGGTCGCCATAACTGAAGCAGAACTAATAAAATGAAGCAAAGAAACATAGACACTTTTCGCGCTTTAGGATATAGGGAGCCCTATGTCACGACGGGGGAACAGCCGCCCAAAAGTAGCAAAGTCTTGCAAAAATGCCGAATCTGCACCTCTTATATACAAAAGACAGTGGAAAAGTCACCTACAAATGTTAGCTCCAGGAAGCCAATGGCCTCGACACGAAGCGGCGGGTCAGTACCCGACCCAAGAAATATCATCCAACAGGCAACCAAGCTTGAGGATCCACTCGAATTATCTCCAAGCCCCAGCCAGCATTTCACATTTGGAACCTTCGTCTGCCAAGAAGCAGGGTCGCAATAAGCTCCATGGTGCCGATTCCATATGCGAGGCGCGCACCTGGGATCGCGATCCCTTCTTCGGAGAAGTAAGCCTAGGAAGCTCCGATCTCCAAAACTCGAAGAACCCCCGAGAAAGCACCCTACACATAGGAAAACTCCTCGAACGGGAGCCAACCTTACACTCTTTTATAGATTTGTCCACGTCAAAATAAACAGGACCCACCGAAGCGTCCGAAGATGACCTTGCGAGCACTCATCACAGCAAACTACCCGCTACTAAAGAGTAGCAGAAGAGGGTCGCAATAACTTTTACCCGATATGAGGGTCAGGATCGAATCCTCAGGGAGCTAGAAGGGAATTCGGGTATCTACTTAGGATAGAGTTGTGTGTGTGCTCTTAGATGATCTTCTTTTCATTTTTGGGTTTTTCAATTATAAACTACTATTTTCAAACAACTAAATTGAAACAAAATTAAGCTACAAGATGATTTCTAAAGTTGTATCTAATAGGAAGAAAGGCACTAGGGTCGTAACACTACCTAGGTGGCTAATTGACAGATAGATGTTACTGAGGATAGATTGACATATTTGGGGCTTATGCTATAACCGTTGCACAATTGTACCCACTCTCACACTTCTCGGTAGAAAGAATGATTTTGTCCAATTGACTCTCGAGAGACCAATTGGGTAGGACAATTAGATCAAGCAACTAGGGTTCAAGTAGGGTGATTACTCTCTCGACATTTAACCCGTTAATTGGGACTATCATTTCTCATGAGTCCATCCCAATTCCGTGTTGGGTCAATTTTGGATCATAAACTGTCTTTCTCAAGAAGAGTCAAAACCACAAAGCTTGAATCAGTGTTTGCAACCACCAATTCTCAATTTAAAACATAAAATCAACCCAAATAGAAAACACCCATAATCAATCTAACCATAGATGGCAACACCCATCAATTACCCACACTAGGGTTGAGCCACAACCCTAGCTAATGGGTTTAACTACTCATACTTGAAAAAGAAATATGAAGAAATAGATGAAGAACTAAACATATTAATTAATTGCTAAATGAAACTTCAAGAATATATCGTAAATATAAAGCAAAAGTGCCAAAAATGGGTACAAAACCGAGTCTCACGAGTGCAACTATCTCTGGAATACAAAAACTGACCTAAAAATGGTAAAATGTTCTATTTATACTAGGCTGGAAAAACTAGACAAAAATACCCATGATGGGTCAGTGCGGGCCGCACAAAATAGACTGCGGTCGTACTGGCTCTTGCACTTCACATTTTTGCTTCTTTGAACTTGAGGACCTCGTAGAAGTGTACCGCGATCGCGGAGGGAGTTGGTGCGGTCCGCACAAGTACGACCGCAGACCACATTGCTTGGAATTGGCCATTTGTCAACCTCTCTGAACCTCATGTCCGCGGACAGCACAAAAGAATAGTGCAGCCGCGGAGCCTAAACTCGGACCGCGAGAAACGTACTGCGGTCGCATAGCCTTCAGCCTAATTATACCAACTCTCTGAACCTCTTAGTGCGGCCGCATTCACTTTTGCGCGGTCCGCACTAGGTTCTCTTTTCCTTAGATCTCTTGGTCTTTGATACTTGAGCAGGTTTCACTCCTTTTTGAGTAGATCTATGACATTTCGTCACTTTTTCGATCAAACCTGCAATCAAGCACAACCTGTGAGCATTTTGGGACTATTTTATAGCGATTTATAACCAAAGCATAGGCAAGTAGGGGCAGAAAACATGTTAAAATCCTGACTTATCAACTCCCCCAAACTTAAACCTTTGCTTGTCCTCAAGCAAACAAAATAAGGCCCACCCCTTAAAGGAAAATCCAAGTAATTCCAGCTGACCTAAAGTAACCTCAACAAGCATCAATTGGGACTAACAATTGCCCTCAATAAAAATGGATCATTAACAACATTTAAACTTTGAAAACAATGGATCAAGTGTGACACAAAAGCATCAATAATTGACTCATTACATCAAAGAACTATCTCAATTACTTTAGTCGTTGTGGAACCCAAACTCATACATCCTCAACTTTTCCTAAGCAAACCTCACCTTTTAGAGTATAAGCACACAAACCGAGGTTAATGGGAGTTCACTCATCTCTCTCAAGGAATTGTCACAAGTCCGGCTCTAAGTACCATATGCTTGACCCTCATGTAATGCGAGTGTCATCCAACTCAAGATCATATAGGGCTTTTGTGGAGTCAATATGAAGGCTTTTGGGTAAGGGTAGGATATGTTTTTGTTCAAGTGGGTTCAATCTTCCCTTAAGCACTTCTTTTGATTCATTTGGCACAATTCACTTGACTCTTTGAGTCATTTCACCTCTTCCAAGGGGTTAGAGAGAGACATTGTCACTCTTTCTTATGCAATTCAAAATAATTATTTTTTCTACTTTTTCCACACCTTTTTCACTTTTGTTTTCCTTGAATCCCTTTTTATTCTTGTTCACATTGGGCTTTCTTTTTGTCTTTTTCTTTTCTTTCTTTTTCATTGCCTTCCTTTTCTTTTGATTTTGTACCTTTTACCCCCTTTGTTTCCTTTCTTGTTTCTCCCCCAAACTTAGACTTTGCCATTACTCAAGGGAAGATGTGGGTGCCAAGAGAGGGTAGAATTTAGAACGGGTATAGGCTTGTAGCATTGGTTATTGAAAGAAGAAAGTTTAAGGCTCAAAAGGGATTAACTAGGGATTATCTCATTGGTAGGCTATGGAATTGTTCAACTTATCATTTCGATCAAGGAGAGCCTATAATCACTTCTCAAGTCGAATTTTCACTCAAAATTTCGCCTCAAAAAACATTTAGGTCAAGTTCTAGACCATTGGCTCAGGACTTGGACTCAAAATTTGATTTCTCACCACACACACTCAAGGATCGCTAAAGACATAGAGTCGGAGGCCCACAATAACCTTAGACACGATTGAGCACACAACAGTCCCGAAAGACCACATGATGTTTGTTTGGTCAACACAAGAGTCTCAAGGTTACCACTTTCACCATCCTAAATACAACCACTTGTCTTTGACCATAGGATCAAAGGCAAATGTGTTAGGTCCAAGTGAAGCTATGCTTGAGGTACCCTCAACTATAAACTACTAAAAAACAAACGAAAAATAAAAATGGACTCAAACCCCTAAGAAGGTTGTCACTCCATCCATCATCGGGAAGAGCCACCCGGTTCACACAATACTCCACCCTAGGAAAGAACCGTGGCATTAAGAAAACCAAGGGCTTATTGAAAGCGCCAAAAATAAAACAAAGACTGCGAGCCTATCTACGAAGCTAAAAATGAATTTTTTTTTACGAAAATAGAAAATAGAACGAATATTTTCAATAGGGTATTAGAATATAAAACGGGGGATGAATATATACAATCATGTAACTTTATATACAGACCAGAAAAAAAGATAAAAAGTACGATAAAAGTAACTGAATGTAAAGTTATATACATGCCATCAGAAAATCAAAAGAAAGCATAAACTACGTCAATCTATATATACAATCATCTATGGATAAAAGTAGGGCACACCCCCACGAATAAAAGCTGGCATGGTCCCCTATGCTAACTATCTAATAAGCATAAAAAATCATAAGAAAGGATATAGGAGCTCCCTAAGCCTGGCCCGTCTGCATGGGATCATCAATGGTCCCCGGGTCCTCTGTATGTGTGGGAACCTTAAACTGGTTCCCAGTCTCCTACTGCTCAATTGCTGGGACTGGGACCTGTTCCTGGACCGACTGGATATCGGGTGCATCATGTGGCAAACTGGAGGAGACCTCCTGTGGGTCTGCCAACTCAATAACCGCATCAGCTATACTGGGGAGCTTGCTCTTCTTCCTTGGAAGCCTGGGTGCGTGCTCTTGTTGTGGCTTTGATACTAGTGCCGGGTCCCCGAATAGCAAGTCTAGAGGCATCTGGTCTGCCAATAGCTTGTCCACATCTATCCCGAGCTCTTTCACAAACTCCTTGGAAGCCCGTAATCTCCTCATCTTCTTGTGCTCCTTGGCAAGCTCCTTCATAGCCTTGCCAAGTGAATCCACCGCCTTAAACAAGGTAGTATGTGTCTTTATAATCTTTTCCTGGTTAACCAGGAGCTTCTTCTATGTGTCCTCAATGGACTGAGGAATCTAAGCTGTCTGAGGTGCTGACTGGGCATCAATGGTGAAAGACAATGTAGACAACTTGGATGTCGCAGCTGACATCCAGTTGTTCAAACTGGACAGTGTCTGGCTCAATTGATGGGCAGTGAAAGGATGAGCCCGGGAAGATGGAACCCCCTGTCCAGCTGAAGTACAGGGACCAGCAGTAGAGGAAGGTCCTGGAGGCAAGTCATCAACTACAGTGGCAGTAGGCATGGTGGAAGGCTCGGTAGAAGGCTCTATTGCAACTGGCTTCTCAGACTGGCCAATTGGGGCAGAGGCAGGTGGCTTGTAGCTCTTATCCTTGAGGTTGGCTGGGCCCTTCATACTGTACCAAACATAAGGAGCCACAAGTTTGGCTTTTACAATATATATCTTCTTCTCCACCTCCAGGTACCGAAAATACATAGTGCGGGTGTTGGGAAAAGGATAATTTTGGTCATGCTCAAGCCCTACTGCAAAAATGATGCGGGACATAACATTTGCCATATTGATAGGGTATACCTCCATGATAAATGCAACAAGAACAACCCAGGGGAGTTGAATAGTCTGATCATGGGTAGTTGGGTCAAGTCGACTGCACACAAAAGTCAACCACCCCTAGCCTCAAAGTTGAAAGTCTTCCAGAATATTTTGGCCCCTGTTTGCAACAACTCTGGAAGAGTACCTGGGACTGTCAAGTACTGGGCTAACCAAGGACGGACTCCCTCACCCATCTCTAACTTGGACAGACAGAGAGACTCATCTTCTTCCCTGAACCCCAAATACTCATCAGGGATTTCCCGTCAAACAACACCTTTTTGTTTCTAACCTTGGTCACCTTAGTACCCTTGACGATGTGGGCCACATTACAATAGAATTCCCTCACCATGTGCTCATTTGTATCAATACACTTTTCCATGAAACACTCCCATCCTACTTAAGTTCTAGACTCCCTCTACACATTAGGGTTGTGGGGTAAGAGGTCATTGTCAATGAAGCTCCTCTCTGGTATCAAGTGCCTCACCGGCAACCACTCCCTAAACTTGTGGTAAGCCACTTGGCTTCCAAATCTATCTTCCCACTGTTCGGCTTTCCTAGTTCAGGCAATTCCTCCAACTTGAGGCTCACCACCCTCATCTCCGCTTGTACTCTCCCCAGATAATGAAGCTGTGGGCAAGGTGGAGTCGTTCCTACTACCGGCTGCTAACTCGTCAGATGAATTAGAAACTACATTTACCGGCCTCTTGATACTGGGTGATGCTGGAGGGGTATCAGTTAGTTAGAAGGGGTTGGTTATGTGAGTTGGGGATGAGTATGGGGAGATGTCCTTGGATGGCACATACTCAATCCCCGAGGAATGGGAAGCAACTTTATCTGCAGCTTTTATCAGTTTTTGGGTCTTTTTTATGTTCTCCCGAGCTTCGGGAGTGAGTTTTGATACTCTCTTGCCTTTGCCCCCTCAGGAGGAACCATCTCTCCCGAGTTGTTATGATCAATTGCCGCATCTTTGTTTAACCATTGTCTGCAAGCAAACATATCTAACATTGTTAGCTTAAGCACAAACATTGAAATGGAATTGCAAAAAGCATATTAAAAGTTGCAGGATTAGTTGCAGACATGGTACCGCGACCCGTACAAATAGGAGTGCGGATGCATTGGAGGCACAACGGAATGTGCAAAGGCGACCGCAGTCCGCGCTGGGAAAAGGCCCAGAATATTATCTCTTTAAATATCCCCACCGCGATCCACACAAAATGGGGTCGCGGCCGCAGTGGGCCAGCACGAACCGCGCAAAAGTTCAATGCGGCCGTGCTGGAACAAGTTAACTTGAAGTTATATGAACATCGCGGTCCGTGCAGAAAGGTAATGTGGACCGCGTCAGGGCACCACAGACTGTGCTAAGGTGATCGCGGGCCGCGCTGAGTCAATTTCACGGGCACTAAGTTAGGGTTTCAATTTTTTTTTGCAAACTTGTTCAAATTTTCCACCTACTTTGTCCCTACTCAGTTTACCCATTGATTAGGCATATCAAGTATAGAAACCCAGCATTAAATACTACCCTATGCTAACAATTAAATGAAAAAGAAGAAGTTACGAGAAGAAAGAAGAAGCTAAAAACTACCGGGCAAGCAAATAAAATGAAAATATGAAATTAATCAATCAAAAAATGCATGAAATGTTACCAGATTTGTGAAGATTATATGCAATTAGTCCAAGCGAGCAAGAATTTTGAGTAGTGAGAGTATGAACAGTAGTTTTAGGGCTCTGAGGATTTAAAGTTTGAAAAGTGTAAACTGAGGCCCTTGTCTCTATTTATAGAAAATGGTGCGGGGTCTATACTCACCTACTAGCGCGGCCGCACAAAGTCGACCACGGACCACGCTGGATTTGTTCGCATGAAATTTCAGAAGACGACCTCCACAGACCGTACAAAAGCAGACTGTGACCGCGGAGGTCCACCGCGGACCACTTTAAATGCAATGCGGCCGCGGTGAGTAACTTTAGAGAGCACATCATTTAGCCCATGTCAGTGTGGTCTGCACAATGTGTACCGCGGCCGCACTGGAAAACTTCAGAGACTGTTCAATGTTTCCAACTTGTTTTGCACTGCATCAACACAATCCCTGCAACATCTCACAACTAATTAGCTCAAAAATCCTAAACTACAAAGAAAATCAAAGAGAAATAAAAAGACATGGGTTACCTCCCAAGAAGCGTCTGATTTAACGTCGCGGCACGATGCGAGTTACCAACACATCATTTGAAATGAACCATAGCCACCATGTGGCTATCATCAATCTTCCCAAGATAATGCTTGACACGGTGCCCATTCACCCTAAAGACTTAACTATTTTTGTTCTTCAAATCTAGAGCACCAAATGGGGTTACACATACAACTTCAAATGGCCCACTCCACTTTGATTTCAGCTTTCCGGGAAACAACCTTAGACTGGAGTTGAACAAGAGGACCAAATTACCAACCTTTATCTCCTTTCCACGAGCATATTTGTCATGTAAGTACTTCATTTTGTCCTTATACAAGGACGAACTAGAGTATGCATTGAACCGGAATTCATCAAGTTGATTTAGTTGTTCAACACGAAGATTGGCCGCAATATCCCATTCAAATTAAGCTTCCTCAAGGCCCACATAGCCTTATGCTCCAATTCCACCGATAGGTGACATGCTTGCCCAAATACCAACCGGTACGGAGACATAACAATTGGGGTATTTACGCGGTCCGGTAGGCCCATAGAGCATCATCTAACTTTTTGGACCAATCGGTCCGATTTGCATTGACAGTTTTGGACAAAATGCTTTTGATTTCTCTATTTGAGACTTCAACTTGCCACTTGATTGCGGATGGTAAGGTGTAGAGACTTTATGGTTAACACCATACTTGGAGAGCAAGGTATCAAAAGCCCAATTACAAAAGTGTGAACCACCATCACTAATGATTTCCCGGGGTGTACCAAACCTTGTGAAGATGTTCTTTTTAAGAAATGCCACCACACACCTAGCTTCATTATTGGGCAAGACCACGGCCTCAACCCATTTTGACACTCTACTACTAGAATGTAAGTGTTCCCACATGAGCTAACAAAAGGACCCATAAAATCAATACCCCAAACATCAAAGATATCAACTTAAAGAATTATGTTAAGAGGCATCTCGTCTTTTTTGGAAATCCCTCCCGCTCGTTGGCATTGATCACATCTCTTTACCAAATCACTAGCATCCTTAAACAAAGTCGGCTAATAGAAACCGCAACTCAAAACCTTCGAAGCTATCCTCACCCCTCCATGATGGCCACCAGAGGGGGAGGAGTGACAAGCCTCCATAATGCTAAATTGTTTACCTTCCGGGACACACCTTCTAATCACACCATCCGTGCAAATTTTAAACAAGTACGGATGTTGTTCTCCAGGTGGGTGCCTGAATGCTGCACTTGAAATGTATTCCCTTGTTCTTCAGGTGGGCTCCTGCTTACAACAACCATACAACGAGGAAAATTTTTTCTGCCCCAGTTTGATAACTGGGCGCATTATGTTACTGAATGTTAACTTGAAGGATAAGAGCTGCATTATACTTCCCTTATTCTTTAGGTGGGTGCCTGACTGCTGCGTTTTGGCATGTATTCCCTTGTTCTTCAGGTGGGTGCCTGCTTTTCTTGTGATACACACAGCTATCAAATGCACTCCTTGAGAATTCATGCGTAGTTATGAATGCATAAAACCTCTTGTAACTCTGGAAAGTGTTCCCTTGTTATCCAGGTGGGCTTCTTTTTACAAAGAAAAATTCTTTCTGTCCCTGTTTTAATCAAAGAACGATTTGTTAGTATAAAATGGTGGGTAGCTGCTGGCATTCTTGTTGGCCATGCTCCCGCTTCCGAACTTGCTCCGACTTGCTTCTTTGAACTTGTTTTCACTTTCCATGATTTCCCGGCTAACTTTCAAACCCTCTGATCTTGATGACCCAATTGTTTTTCCTTATGCTACTGTCTTGGTGTTTCTGTTCCCTTTTTGTGAAACTTTGCTTCTCCCTCCAATTATCTGATTACCCTTCTGATGGGATTTACATTGGTCCTTCGTGTTTTACTTTTCCTTTAATATGTCCCGATCTCATTGTGTCACACAACTGGGAAGCTGATAGTTAGCTTGATTGAAATGTCTTATAGACAGATTTCAAGAAAAATGAAATGCAATGACCTCGAATTTTTTGAGGATACAAAGACTCTGAAAAGAGAAAGAGGATAGGACTTATTTGAGTGGAAAGGCTGATTCCCTTGATCATGCCATGCCTTTTGGATTAACCAGCCTAGTCTGTTCAATCAACCAACTGTCAATTGCCACATTTGTTGTTCCATCCTTTCACAATCTGACTTTCAACAGAACCCAAACCTCGCTTATTTTGCCATGTTTCAAACATCTTTCAACCACATACTTTCTTCATTTATCCAATCTGAAAACTCACTTTCGCCCTACGGTGCCCGTGAGGGTTTTCACCAATAAGACTCTCTCGTTTTAATATCTCTCAAACTCACGTCGTCTTACGGTGCCCGTGAGGGTTTTAACTAATAAGACTCTCTCATTTTTATTTCTCTCTTTTCTTCTGGTACCAGAGTGTTGTCCACAACATGATTTACCTTTCCTGTTTTTATTGACATTTCTTATAATTGATCAGAAGGTCTTTCTTTGGACCATAATGTGGCATTTGGATGGGTTTAGAAAGAAGGGTATAAAGGCTCAAATTATTCCAATGTGGGTTCAAAAATTTACAACTTTCGGAATCATATTTTCCACAACAAACATAACTTCTGCCCAAGTTTCATTCTTGGGGATTCTTGGGTTTTCTTTGGTTGTGACTGAACCTCAGTGAGGTTGCCTACGTACCCTTTCGGTATCAAGTCAAACGTAGTTCAGGTCATAAAATCGCTTCATTGTTGCGATGTTTCCTTCCTTCCATTCTTCTTCTTTCTTTTCTTCTTTTCTTTTCTTTTCTTTATTTTCTTTTCTTTCTTTTCTTCTTTTTCTTTTCTTTTCTTTCTTTTCTTCTTTTCTTTTCTTTTTCTTTTCTTTTTTCTTTCTTTTCTTCTTTTGTTTCTCCACTTGATTTCCCCGTTCAATCTTTGATTTGTGTTATTGATTCCAAAAGAGGGATATGAGAGAAAATATAATAAGTCTCAAAGGGATAGCAATAGATAAAGTCTTTGGATAGCAGAACAAAATGCCTTCATCATTTCAATCTCAAAACATGTCAAATACAATCAGATACATAAAGATAAAGAAATCATACATAATATCTCTTGACTGCATCAGAATTGATAGCCATTTCTACACATTTCCCTTCCACATCTGTTAGATATAATGCACCATTGGACAACCTAGAGTTACAACAAATGGCCCCTGCCAGTTGGGAGAAAATTTTCCTTTCGCTTCAGCCCAATGAGGTAGTATGCACCTCAATACCAATTTTCCGACTTCGAATTTCCGTGGACGCACTTTCTTGTTATATGCTCTGGCCATTCTCTGTTGGTACAATTGCTCATGACATACTGCTGCCAATCGCTTTTCATCAATCAAGCTCAATTGTTCTAGATAGTCTTTTATCCATTCATCATCATCAATTTTCGCTTCCGCAATAATTCGAAGGGAGGGTATTTCAACTTCCGCAGTTATCACTGCCTCCGTACCGTACATCAATGAATAAGGAGTCTCCCCTACCGAAGTGCGAACAGTAGTGCGATATCCTAACAGAGCAAAGGGTAATTTCTCATGCCACTGCCTGGATCCTTCCACCATCTTTCGAAGTATTTTCTTGATATTCTTATTAGCTGCCTCAACTGCTCCATTCGCCTTAGGACGATATGGTGTGGAATTGCAGTGTGTAATTTTAAACTTCTGACATGTCTCTGCCATCAAATGACTATTGAGATTGGCACCATTATATGTGATAATCACCTTCGGAATTCCGAACCGGCAAATAATATTTACATGTACAAAATCAACCACTGCTTTCTTGGTCACGAATTTAAAAGTTTTCGCTTCTACCCATTTAGTAAAATAATCAATAGCAACCAGAATAAACCTATGCCCATTAGATGCTGCTGGCTCGATCGGCCCAATGACATCCATTCCCCAAGCAACGAAGGGCCATGGTGCCGACATTGCGTGCAACTCAGATGAAGGAGAATGAATCAAATCTCCATGTACTTGACACTGATGACACTTACGTACAAAACTGATACAGTCTCGTTCCATAGTGAGCCAATAATATCCTGCTCGAAGAATATTTTTGGACAGTACATACCCACTCATATGAGGTCCACAAACTCCTGCATGTACCTCAGTCATGATAGTTGTAGCCTGTTTAGCATCAATGCACCTTAATAAACCAAGATCCGGAGTTCTTTTGTATAACACTCCTCCGCTAAAGAAAAATCCGCTTGCTAAGCGTCTAATGGCTCTCTTTTGATCCCCTGTGGAATGTGCCGGATATACTCCCATTCTGAGGTATTCTTTGATATCATGAAACCAAGGCTCTCCATCAAGCTCTTCCCCCACCATGGTACAATAGGCATGCTGATCTCGTACCTGAATTTGCAATGGGTCCATATAAACCTTATCTGGATGATGCAACATCGACACCAAAGTGGCCAAAGCGTCAGCAACTTCATTATGAATCCTTGGAATGTGCTTGAAATCTATTGACCGAAACCGTTGGCATAGTTCATGCAAACATTGCCGGTAAGGTATGAGCTTTAAGTCTTGTGTCTCCCTTTCTCCTTGAATTTGGTGCACCAAAAGATCCGAGTCACCCATGACCAAGATCTCTTGTACACCCATACTATAGCCATCCTCAATCCCAAAATACATGCCTCGTATTCAGCCATGTTATTGGTGCAGTAAAAACGAAGCTGAGCTGTAACAAGGTAATGTTGCCCTGTTTCTAAGATAAGTACCGCTCCTATCCCAAAGCCTTTATTATTGGCAGCTCCATCAAAGAACAACTTCCAACCAAATTTTTCATCTTGTTCCGATTCCTCAATATGCATTGCCTCCTCATCAGGAAAATATGTTTTCAGGGGTTCATATTCATCATCAACTGGATTCTCCGCTAGGTGATCAGCCACTGCTTGTGCCTACATCGTAGTACGGGTCACATAGACAATATTGAATTCCGTGAGCAAGATTTGCCATTTAGCAAGCCTCCCTGTGGGCATGGGCATCTGAAAAATGTATTCTTCCCTCCACCGTCGAATCCCCGCACACAGACACTACTTAATAAACGAAGATTCGGAGTTCTTTTGTATAACACTCCTCCGCTAAAGAAAAATCCGCTTGCTAAGGATCTAATGGCTCTCTTTTGATCCCCTGTGGCATGTGCCGGATATACTCCCATTCAGAGGTATTCTTTGATATCATGAAACCAAGGCTCTCCATCAAGCTCTTCCTCCACCATGTTACAATAGGCATGCTGATCTCGTACCTGAATTTGCAATGGGTCCATATAAACCTTATCTGGATGATGCAACATCGACGCCAAAGTGGCCAAAGCATTAGCAACTTCATTATGAATCCTTGGAATGTGCTTGAAATCTATTGACCGAAACCGTTGGCATAGTTCATGCAAACATTTCCGGTAAGGTATGAGCTTTAAGTCTCGTGTCT
>MU682642.1:6721-17358 GCA_026770625.1 Nicotiana glauca
GGTGGTGTTTGGGAAGTAGTTGCGTAGTATTTTTGGTAGGTGGGGTAGGCCAGAGAGGAGTTAATTGTTGGAGGATCTTGTGGCTGAGCTAATGGTGGGATGTAGGCAGGGTTAGCAGGGTAAACTGGTAGTGGGTGTCCCTTTGCCCAAGCGTGGTACATTTCGGCCATCTGTTGCTTCAATTTATACATCTCCTCTTTCATGGCGTTGACATCCACAACTTCTTCCTCCCTAGATGGGTCGACAATGCTTGCTTCTAACTCTTGGTTGACCATTTTTGACTTATCTTTAGACCGGGTGTTGTATGGGTGGGTTGCCAGAATGCCAGTCAACTGAACCAGCTGCCTGGACTCATCATCAACCAACATTGTTGTTAGCGGTTAGAGCATAATTAAATAGATAATCGCACATTTGGGCATGAATGCACCTAGGCAGTTATTGGTTTCTAACATGCATTTGCTCGACCGCTTGCGTCATCTCGGCTTTATATATTCTCGACTGTGGTGTCTTTCTTTTATCCTTGCCTTCTTTCTTTTCATTTTACCATTGTTTCTTTGTTGCGGATTTTCTTTTTTGTTTCTCTTTTCTCTCTCGTTTTTCTTTTATCGCTCTGCTTTTCTTTTCCTTTTGGCTTTTTATTCTCAATGTATTTTCCTTTTTCATATGGCTATGGTCGGATCCTATAGGGATTGCTTACGCGTCGTGCCCATGCCTGAATTAGATCAAATGCAATAAATGTAATATAGCAACAAGAATGTTTTTTTGGAATTTTCAATTTTACTAATATCAAGCATTTCAATTACAAGGACTCAAAACTGACGCATGAGGAAAACTAACATACTCTAACTGACAAGACAGGCTACAAACTCTATCAACAATTATTCTACTTTAAAATGAAAGTGCAGACTAACTCGAAAAGAAAGTACAGACTCAGATAACTGACAAACTCTGGTGAAAGTGAAATACAGACTCTAATGACAATCATGAGTACATTAAAGCTCCTGGTGCCCGCAGGACATCGTTCGGTCTCGCCGCGGGCCTATGTGTAAGTTCCCCTTGGAGTCTGTCCAGGTCACTCATTATATGTTTTTCAAATATCATCATTAAGGCAAAGAAGGTAGTCTGAGTCATATTCTCGCACATTTGGCATTTCCTGGTGATGTGATGGGCGATAGCTAGGATTCTTTCTCTGATTATGCCTTTTTCTTGAAGCAGCCGCCCTATTTGCTCAGCCTTTGCCTCCAAAGTCTACTGACTTCTCTCCTGGAGTCGTTGCAGGTCCATTTCTAATTGTGCTATTGCTGTATAACAGTGCTCCCTCTCAACCTTGAACTCTTTTGCCTGTTTGATCATTTTGTTTTCTGCGGTGATGACCCTTTTCTTTAATCCTGCGACCTCATTATCATATTCTTCCCTTAACTGCTTGACCATGCGGGCTCGTTCCTCTGCATTTTTAGCCAACTGCTTTCGAACCCCAGCTAGTTCCCTTTCTTCTTTGTTGAGGTCAAAACTATAATCATTTACTTTTTGCCTTAAATTTTCTATAAGCTTTGCATCTTTGGTACTTCTAACAGGGTTTTCAGCCGCTATCTTCATTTTTTGGATTTGGGCTCGCAAGGCTTCATTTTCTTTGGCCAATTTCCTTTTATCACCTTCGTCAGCCGCGGCTTGCACGCTATTTTCAAACCTAAGGTCTTGGACCTGCTTTTCCAACTCTTCTATTTTTGCCCTGTACGCATTTTCTTTGGCTAACCAGGCCCACTACTCTTGCGATGATTCAGCAAACTCCTGGAGGTGAGGCCTTTTGGCCGGCCTTCCGAATGCCACGTCCCTTCTATACCAAGCCTGATAATCAGGTGACACTTCTCCTTTGGCTCGATCCCGGACACAAGTATTCGCCGTCAAATATTGACATTCGCTCCAGACCTGGCGAACCTTTGCTTCAGGAAATTCGTCAGGGCCAATCTCAACCACTTGCAAACTAAGATCATCGTCTTTGGGCACTATCTGGCATCTCCCGAGTTGTCTCAATACCCGGTACGGGGCGTAAGGCTAAATGCTTCTAAGACCCATCAAGAGGAAATGCGGCCTTGCTGCTGGCATATATATGATTTCATCAACGGGCAACCATCCAAACGTCTATTATATTTTACTAGCAGTGAGGGACCGAAAGTACGTTGTCCAACCCGTGAATCCTTCCGGCAGATTGACCCCTTTAATCCTCGTGTAAAATTTTTCTATGCAGGTTTTCTCTGGAGACCCGTAGCTCAAAAACTGGGGACGATGACACAGATGCTCGGTCATCCACATTTGTAACAGTAGATTGCATCCCTCGAAGAAGTCTTCCCCCGCCTTCCAGGCTGTAAGAGAGCGGAATATGTCGGCTAATATCATAGGTGCCAAGGTGTTTTTGGCTTGAGTCATTAAAATGCTAACGACCCCCGCGATTTTTATGTCGATGTTACCATCCTTCCTTGGGAAGACTAGAAGCCCCAAAAAGACCACCATGAAAGCGACACACCTATGCTCCTCCCATTTTTGGAGGTTTCCATTACTACATATCTTGCTTTTCGGGTTATTGAACCCCCCGATGTGGCCATATATATGGTATATGAAGTGTGGGGTGCAAAATCCATTTTCCAGATCTGCGTTGTGAACCGTCCTACGTATCTTCACAGAGTCTAAAAATCTGTGCACGGCTACAGTTCTTGGGGCGACCAAGTATTTGTGCCTTAAAGGAACCTCATCTTTTCCGATGTAGCTAGATATTTCCTCTAATGTTGGGGTAAGCTCAAAGTCTGAAAAATGGAACACGTTATGTGACGAGTCCCAACATGTCACTAGCACTCTGATAATATCTCCCCGAGGCACAATCTCTAGCAAACCGGTAAGCCCTTTTAGATATTTCTTGACTTCATCTTGCCCTTCGCCTCCTAAATTGTTCCACCACAGACGTAACTCCAAAGGGATTTTATGCATGATTGAGAAAGGTTCATTTTGAGTCGTGCTCATCCTGCACATTTATTAAGGTGATTTAATCACTTATTTTGACCTAAAAGCAAAATGACACTATATTTTTTATTCAAATTCCTAATTTCAAAAACAAACCCGGTTTTGCAAATACGGCCTTTCAGCACTTCGGGTGAAGATTTTAAGGCTGCATTGGCTAACCGGCCAAAATCTTTAACAAATGACCAAATGTGGTTGTTCTCACGAGAGCAGTCTTCCGTCATCCCTTCGGGAACATTTGGCTATTTTTGACAAAATGGCATCACCCGATTTATTTATGACAAAATGAAAATTTTAACATTTTTGGCTATATTTTTTGAAAAGGGATGGTTGGACCCGTCGAGGGTTGCCTACATATCTCACACTTGGTGAGAATCAAACCAGCGTAGTTCGGGCAGATTGGATACGGGCGAAAATTAAAAACAATGAAACCTATGTTTTTGTCTTTTCTTGAAAGTGGTAAAAATGCAAAATCTATTTGAATTTTCTTTTTCCCCCTTTTTGGTTTTCGAAAAATGATCTAATGAAAAATCTTTCTTCTTTTTTTTTGATTTTTCATATTTTTCTTTTCCTGTACAAAATGTAAAAAAAACATAAACGGGCCCCACTCGCTTTATTTTCACACCTCATGCTCTTTATTTTTTATTGTCAATATTTTCTTTCTCTTTTTTCCTTTTCCTCAAAAATTTGGTAGAGTTTCGGTGCTACTTGGACATTAGTTTTTGCTAAATCGTGTAGCTAACTCTCTACACTATTATTTCTTTTCACTTTTCCCAAATATTCAAACCGGTCAGCATGCGAGTCCGAGACAAATAAATGCAACACGTAAAATGCATCATGGTGGTCGTTTCATATCCGGTTACCTGTCCTAGACGGACCCAACCCCTGTGTTGAGTCCCCTAATTCATATGCACGTGATGCAGATAAGCGCTCCTACTAGGGATCCGGCATGGAGTCAAGTTATTCTAGGTTCAAAACCTAGATATATGTCCTAGACTGTGTACCCGAGCGGACAACTCGAGTCGAGAAGGGGGCTACGTACCTGGAACCGAAAGGCCATCCGGTTTAGTAACTTGTCCGGCCTCTTTATTATTTCAAGGTATTGACACTAATAGAATAGGGAATCTCAACCATAAAGCACATCCCCGGAGGTGAGTAGAGAAGGGTTTCGGCACAGCTTATATATACAGTTCAAATAATATCAAAGCGGTAAAGCATATAGCACATTTAGCATGAAAATATGCAGGAAAATCAGATATAAACAAGTACAACAATTTATCTAAGCTCGAATTCTGAACCCTGAACAAAAATGTTCTGGGTTTTCGTCCCCAGTAGAGTCGCCAGAGCTGTCACACCTCCTTTTTCACTACACCCACAAGGGCGTAAAGGAGTTTTTCCAATTAAAGGACAATCGGAACGGGATTTATTATTACAATTCAGAGTTGCCACTTAGGAGATTAATGGTGTCCCAAGTCACCGGTTGAATCCCGAACCAAGGAAACTATGACTCTGTTAACAGTCCGCGAACCAGAAATTCGAGTAAGGAATTTTGTTAACCCGGGAGAAGGTGTTAGGCCTTCCCGGACTCCGTGGTTCTAGCACGGTCACTCAACTGTTGTATTTGATTTTATCTGATTTCAAAACATGTTCTAACTGATGTGCCTTTTATTAGTAATTCGCTTTTTTATTTTTTTTATTTTTTTAAGAATTGCAACGTCGTGAAAACGCATCTCGAACCACGTCGCACCAGTGCACCCGTGGTTGTCAACACATTTCAACTCCGTTGAGATTTGGATTTGGGTCACATAAATGTACACCCGCGTTTAAGAAGGTAAAATTATTAAAACCACGCCTAAAGTGACTAGCGCGTTATTATTTTGGGGACGGCCGTGAAATTTGCTAAGCGGCCCATCCCGAAGTCTAAGTATTTTGTATAAACAATTATCGAGGGCCCCGCAATTTGTTTGTTTTATTTAGCGAGGCTCATCTCGTTTTTATTTAATGGGGCAATCTTAAAGCGACTATAATTTCTGCTATTATTTGTCTCTAATAGTGAAGTCCTAATTATTTACTATTGTCTAGAAACGACCATATTTAAGGTCCATGAGTTCACGCCAATTCGAATCTTCAACCATTGTGGGCCTGGAACACAGCCCACATGGCAGGGCCGTAACACGCAGGGTCTGCAAGTACTTTGGCCCAGGTTCTGGGCCACCCATTCAGGCCGACACCAAATGGACTATGGACAGGCCCAATGGCAGAAACTGAGGGCCTATGCCTTAAAGGTTACTTGTGCCAAAATAAAGTGATCCAAACACTGTTAACAGTTATAGCAAAAAGGAGAACAATATACAGATACTCTAACTAATGACAGGTTAATCATGTGAATTTTCAATTTCAATGCTCCATTTATTCATCTACTCGTCGTCTGATGATTTCCAGATAGAACTTAAGCGAAATTCAAATGCAATACTAACATCAGGTGTGCTAATTACTAGGATTTAATTCAAGTTCATATTACTAGACCAATACTCAAGTGATTCCTGATTTTGACATGATCCACTGCAATCAATGTTGAAACTTAATATGCATAAGCCCTATGCAGTAATTTTCTACTCTTTCAATAACATGTGAATGTACCTCATGAGCACAGGATTTAGAATGTACCTAATGACTATGCAATAATGAATTACACTATGTCAAGGTAAATGAATGAATAATAGTTCATCAGTCCAAATTAATTACAAACACAGTTCAGATTCAATACAATTCCAATAGACTAAAACTAACATACACACGTCCATAGACTGTTTACAATCACAGCATATAATAGAGCATAGATTAAGAATTTGACTTCATTTCACTTCAAATTTTGAGTTACACCAGAATGAGTTCAATAGTGTACCTGGACAGAAATTCAGAACAAGGAGAACGAGTCAGTGGCACCAACAGCAGAGATCCAACAGCAATGCCCAACAATACAGGAATGATTTCAAAGCATTTTGACAGAGACAACACAGCAACAGCAATAGTTTTCAATATTAATCAAGCAGGAACCAAGTAGCAGCCCAGAGTGAACTTGAAATCCAAATGAAAACAGTAATCCACCAAAGATGACACTAAATCGACTCAAAACCAAACCAGCACACCCTTGAACTTTCAGCAATCCACAAAACACCACAATATACTCGTTAGAACCCAACTTCACTTGAAATTGATCTAAAATTCCTTTGAAGTTCAGAAACGTGAATATTGAACTTAATATGAATGAAACAGCAATCACCTTTTTGATTTTTTCTATTGTCTATTTTTTTTTTTTTTTTGTGGTTTTCTGTATAGAACTAAAGCTAGAAGGTAATTTTGAATTCAAAATCTAGAGAGGGTTTTTTGGGCGGAAATTTGGAGCTGGAAAAACTTCCTATTCAAGGAAAGGGCATGCCCTTTTATAGGCAGAGATAGGGCAGCCTTCAGATTGTGATTTACACCACAGGCCCCTCCCTTTTTATTCAAGTAATCCCTTATTTTCTAACTTGTTACCAAAGTTACACCCCTATGATCTTAAAAGTGCCAATTACCACCCCTTCTAGGAGCTTCTAGTGATTTCTAAAGTCAATTGATACCAGATTCCCTAAGTAAACTACCCTTATTGTCCCTGTGTTAACTCTGAAATTATTACCCTATCCCCAGCCCCTCTATAGTTATTCAAAGATCCTAATGCAGTCAACCCCATGAACTAACAAAGCTGGAAACCATTATGACCTTACTAATGAGAATAATTAATTAACTAATACAACTAACACTTATCAAAACAAAATTAAGAAACAATTGAACTAAATAAGAATCAATTGAATCATGAAGCAAAAACTAAGCCCAGCAGAATCAACATGAAACAGAAGTTTAGACTAATAAAAAAATAACCATGAAGAACGTTCACTACTTTTAATCAACCTCGCAATCTAATTAAACCAAACTCCTAAAAAAACAACATAATTGACACAGATTTATCACAAACAACTCACAAACTCAGACTAAAACACCAAAGAGAAAGCCAGAGACTCGACTACTAAAAATGGAAAAAGAAAAGAAATCAGGAAGGAACAGAGGGAAAGAAAACATAAAATAAAAAAGAAAAGAACTCACAATATGCCCTGGAAGTTAAGAGGCCATTGCATGGGTTAACTCAAACCCTAACTTCAAAGGGTCGAACCCTAGACTATCGAATAAATAGACTCCAATGACGTTTGACCATCTATGACCTTGAAATCCCCATAAGGAAGATGAACGGGTCACGAGACATCAGTTTCGGGTAATTTGAGCAATTAGGGTTCTTGGCCGGAAAATTCTCAAATCCAAATTCGAGTGGCTTCAGTGAGATTCGAGGGAAGATGGTCATGGATTTGGGTTAAGGGAAGTCAGGGGAGTCATTGGTGTAAGTTTGGAGTGATTTGGAAGAAGTGGCGTCGTAGCCGGAGTTTTTTCGATCCAATATTCGAAGGTTTCGGCTGGGGTTTGAGGGAAGCTATTTGCATATTTGGAAAGAGGGTGAGAAGGGGAGTTTGGGGTGTTAATCCGGTGGCGTTTGGAGGTGGTAGCGTTCACCGGTGGCGGCTAGGATTTCACTGTTTCAGGGACTTTGGGTGGGATTTGAAAGAAACCATGGCCGGATATGGAAAGGGGAGGTGAAGGAGAGGCGACGGTGAAATTTTGGCGGTCATTGGACGCCGGCCACCGCCGTGAGGCGAATTCCGGCGGCGGCGTGAGGCGGAGCCGGCGGAGACAGACGAGTACGAGGAAGGAGAGGATGCTTTTTAGGGTTTGTATTATTTTGGACAATTTTATCAAAATGGGGGAATCAATGGGGGTCGTTGGATGGGGAAAAATTGACGGCCTAGATCAAACGACGCCAAACGGCGTCGTTTCATTTAATGAAGGAGGGGCAGGCTGGGTTGGGGCGTGGGTTGGGCTAGCCTGGGGTACGTTTGGGCTGGGCAATATTATTTAACAAATGGCCCAAATCAAGTTTCGTAAAAACAGCCCTTTTTCTTTTTGTTCTTTTTTTTATTTTGTAATTGCTTTTATTTATTTTTGTTTTCCTTTTGTATTTTTATTTTTTCTGATTTTATTAAAATGCTAAACTAAAATACCAAAACCAACTTGACTCTAAAAATTATATTTCCTAATTTCCAATTATAATAATTCCTAATTTAAATGCAACTAAGACAAATTGAAACTATAACTGCAAAAATGACCATTTTTGTTATTTCAACAACTAATTAATCCTAGAATTTGAAATTAAACCTTGAATGCAAATGCCAAGTATTTTTTGTACTTTTCATATGAATTAAATGCACAAATAAAATGCAAACAATTAACAGAAAGTAACACAAAATTCACAAAATTGCAAAATAATGAAAGAAATCATTTTGCTTGAATTTTTTGGGAGTAATTCACTTAGGGCAAAAATCACGTGCTCACGTGTCACGGTCACTTTGTGGGTCAATTTGGCCATGATGCTTTATATACGAGATTTGATACGTGGTTCAAACAATTTGTAAGTTTCTCCTTAAAATATTCCAACACTATGTAGGTAAACAATGTTTGGAAGTTATACTAACTTATGAATTTATTTAATGATTTTATAGGTAAATGATCCAAATAATGGTGTAAATCAATTTTTTAAAGATGTATCTTGGGGACCTGGGGTTGAGGTCATAACTATGTCTAAGTACGTTGTGAATGGTTCAACTTTCATACAGAGGATTGCTCTAAAAATAAAAATAGCAACAACAGTGAGGTGTGGGTTCAAGGTGGTGGTGGCAACCAAGATGGAGATATTGATTATTATAGTGTGCTCAAAGAAATAATAGAACTAGAATATTCAGGTTGGCCAAATAAGAAATTGATACTCTTTAGATGCAAGAGGTTTGACCCACATCCAACAAGAGGTACAAGAGTACACAATCAATACAACATAATTGAGGTTAATCATACGAGGGAATATGATCGCTATGATCCTTTCATAATTGCACATAATGTTAGGCAAGTGTATTATGCTCCTTATCCATTGCGGCAGAATAAGGCTGATTGGTGAGTTGTAATAAAAACTAAGCATGTGGGTAGGGTAGAAGTCGAGAATGTGTTAGATGTTACATATCAAAACGATATCTCCAGTGTTCACCAAATAGTGGACGAAGTTTTAGAAAATGATTTGGAACATCCTGAACAAATATTGGAAGAAGTTGATATGGATGAAGTAAGAATTATATAAAACGAGGAAGAAGAATCAACTGATGAAGCTCAAACTAGTGAGGAAGAAGAATTCTTGGACGAGGAACTATACGTCAATCAGCTTTAAAAAGTTGGTTTCTTTAATAACTCATGTTATAACTAGTTTCTTTATATGTTTCAATCTAACTTTGTATTATGTTATGCAGATGTCAGGCAAGGGTCAAGGTACCAGTGATCCTACTGGTTCTCAGGGTAGAGAAAAGCCTAGGAAACAAAAGAGGAGGGTAGAAGGTACTACTCAATCCGTTCCTGCCTCTTCACAAATGCCTATGCCTATGCCTGTGCCTGCGCCTCCACCCTAGGGCTATTCTGAGCTGCTAGCGCATGTCCAGCCCTACACCTTCGTGCAGATGCCAGGTTTTTCTTCGCAGGGCCATAGGACTGTACGACCTACATACAGTCCACCTGTCTCA
Source organism: Nicotiana glauca (assembly GCA_026770625.1). Taxonomy (NCBI): domain Eukaryota; kingdom Viridiplantae; phylum Streptophyta; class Magnoliopsida; order Solanales; family Solanaceae; genus Nicotiana; species Nicotiana glauca. Next base: position 16,432 of record MU682642.1, read on the forward strand.
CATCCACATAGATCACGTCCATCAGCAGCTCATGGATTGCATCGATCCATGTCACATCCATATGGATCACAGCCATCCGTGTCACAGCCACTCGGGTCACAGCTATATGTGTCTCATCCACTTGCGGCCCATACAGCTATGTCGCAGTCACAGGGCTCGCAGCCATCTTCATCTGGGACTCCATCTATTGCAGGCCTTCACCTGCGAGATACTAGCTCTGACCCACCTACACCTTCCACACATGCCTCTGATGTACATGCTTCGGACAATGATGCTGCAGATGACGAGGAGGTGCACTATGATGAATATGGCAGGATCATCATAGTCCCTGAGGGTGACGAGTAAGAGTTATTTGTTATTTTAACTTTTTTTGTTTAGTACAGTTTTACTAAGATATTAATATGGTTTTTTTAATAAAATTGCAGGTTCAACCCTAGTAATGTTACTACAAGGATCATCACCAAAGCCACCAGAAAGCTTTATGATGGTCCTTATGCGACTTGGAGTGAATTCCCATTCGCTCTCAAGGAGGTAATCTTCAATGAATTTAAGGTATAAATATTCTTTTAAGCAGTATAATCATTTATTAGCTTTTAGCTAATATTATATTATAAGTAGTTAATGCACTTAACTTTTGAATAATTATTAGCTAATAAAAGCTAAGTATAATATATCGAATATAGCTTTTATGATATTTCCATCTAAATATGATATTTTCATATAATACTTGACTTTTGAAATACAGAGCAAGTGTGTATGGGAACACCGCTATAGCGCGGAAGTGGCTGCAAACTTCCATCTCAAAGCTCGAAAGCGGTTGTCCCATTGTTTCTCCAAAGCTAGGCAGTAGAACCATGTAATGACCCGACCCGTCATTTATTGTATTTCAGCCCCGTTATCCCCGTTATATGTTTCCCCGTATGTTAA